>JAGWCC010000686.1:0-225050 GCA_022651775.1 Drusus annulatus
CGGATTTAATAAAATTTGATTTGGATTAAATAACTGGATTCACCTTATGAGGGGCATAACATCTTCAAACTGCAAATGAATATGTGAAACCGGTCATGTCTTAAATAAAAAAAGTTGTGGAATAAAAGTTCAAAATTTGGTATGATTTTATTTGAATACATATTATATATTATTTTCTCCTTGTTAGTTGGTCTTATTAGCACAATTAATTTGGTATGAAGCGCACTCGAGGTGAAATATCACAAAACTGTGCCATATAAGTTCACTGTTATTATTATTGTTACTCACACACTGACCTGATCTAAATAGGCAGGTACTTCCCGACCTTCCCCTACCCCATCTCCTTTCCTCTCCCAAATACATTCAGCCTCACAACATACCTCAATTGGGGACGCCGTAGTCTCACTGGCTCCACACAGCCGGGGACTCTGTGCTGTAATCACTTCAAAAACATAAAAATACACAGCGATGACTCGTTTCGTATTGTTAGTAAGTACTCCATGCACGTAAATGCATTGACCTTTATGACAGTTGTACATAAATAAATAAATAAATTCCCATAGCTGGCGACAGTGCAAAATTAGCTAGGCATGTTTCATCCACTATGCACTTTGCATGATTATTACTGTACTTAATGTGTATTTGTTCAAGATAAAACGCATAGTTTGCTGAACGTTTGCAAGATTCCTGCCAGAAATGCTGTCACTAGCGATATGGAATACTCAGTATTGTCGCCTTTATACTGACTCAACAGAAAGAAACAAATATATGTTAAGGAAGTTGGATAGTTTATTAGTTACCGCCTACATGGAATTCGGACATTTTTAATAAACATATTTGAACACATTAAACAATACACTGTTAAAATGATTTATAAAGCCAAAATATCACACAAATACAAATTATAGAAAGTGTGCCTAAATAATGATGGAAGCTTTGTGTTGATTTTATGTCTTTATATCATTAAAAATGTGAAAATTCTGAAGTTCGGTAAAAAATATTTAAAACTGTTGAAATACCTCTTAAAAGTGATGTTTAGTAATCATTGTTAGGTCTTATTTGAACATTCACGCATAGCACACATCACTATCACGTTTTATTTATTTGTACAACCACTGCAAGTTTTTTAATCAACCCTAATATAGTAAATAGCCTTAAAATCGGGTGACGTAAGTTATGCGACTCGATGATGTGAGGTTAGCGCGGACGGAGAACATTCTTACCGTTTAGAAGTGCTGCAATATGATGCGAAGACTTTTCTTGTCTCTTTCTCTCTTATGGCATACGACGTAAAAACCCAGAGAAAGTGATTTATCGCAAATTTGTATTGTTTGGGTAAAAACATTCAGCCCTCTCTCCATACATATTCTTACTCCAAGCTCGGAAGGTATCCATGCTTGAGTATTTGAAATGATAATGATATACAAAACTCGTTATTTCCTATGGGCAATATTAATTTATCAGAGATAACGCCTATTTCGGATTGATACTCTTAGCTGTGAATACTCAATACAAACACATATTTAAAACATACATACAACGTTGTATTAACAAACACATTATTATAAACATATTCTTACAAGTACAGCGTTCCTTGTAGTGACGGTCAACAATGAAACATTTTAATATTTGATTCAAGAACATTTCAAAAATCGAATAGTGCCTCAAATAATGCATTTTTTATAATTTTAAAAACACTTAAAATTAAAACTCCCCATCGCACAACACATTCTCCTCAAAATTCGAAATATTTAACTCTGCACCAGTTAAGTCTCAGAGGCTTGGAGTAACAATGTATGGAGAGAGAGCTAATTATTTTTACCCAACCTATGAAAACTTGCGATTAATCACTTTCTCCGGGTTTGTACGTCGTACACCATAAGAGAGAAAGAGACAACAAATTTAATAGACCGCTTCTATGTACTGTAACAATGATCTTAACCTCCTGGGCACCGCGGGACTCCGCCCACATTTTTTTACTATGCCACTAAACTTGACAAAACTAAACGGTTTTTTAGGTTATATGCTATACTTTTGTTGGTAAAAATACCGTGAAAAAGTGGTTTTTACTGTAGTGATATGTGCCGATTCAGGTAGAATCATCAAAACGGCTACACTAGCTTTGTATTAGCCACTCACGCCCAGGTAATACATCATTCATATCAAAATCATCAAAATTCATATTACACTTTTTCACGGTATTGTTATAAAAAAAATAGCATATAACCCTAAAAACCAGTTAGTTTTGTCAAGTTTAGTGGCATAATAAAAAATAACAGTCCGCGACCTAGGAGACCATATATCGACATACATAGAATCGGTGTATTATGTTCGTTGTCTCTTTTCTCTCATGGTGTACGATGAAAAGAAGATTTATCTCAAGTTTGTATAGGTTGAGATAAATCCATATATTGTTATTTTAAGCACAGCAGATACCTCGAAGTTACCCACCACTGAATACACATTACATACACACATTCACCTCAGCTATTTCAATACCCCCGCGCGCACACACACAAAGAAAGACAGCTGTTTGTCGTGTTTCGCGAGTTCAGAATCCGAATCGAATTTACGGCAATTCAGTCAGGTATCTAATATTATGCCACTAACACAATTTTGATCGCTTGCTTCACCAAACAATGTGCGCATATACAGCGGTGATCGGGTTTTTCCGACCACGAATGTTGCGCACATGGAAAATTCTAAGCGCAGATTATTCGGTAAACAAATTATTCCTCGACACAGATTATTGCCCACAAAGACTGAACATTACAGGATGACTCCGCAGACGGAAAACTCTGAACACAGATTATTCCGGACATGTTGTTTCCGGACACGCATTATTGCGCACATGTAAATCCCAGAACACGGTATTCCGCACAAATACTATTCCACACACAAAATATTCCGCACACATATAAATCGTCAAAATGATTATTTTGCACATAGATTATTCCGGACACAGTGTATTTCGTACATTAAGAACTCAGTATATACTATTCACTGATTATTTGGTACACAGATTACTACGCGCACAAATTAATCCCCGCATGACGACTTTGGACATAGAAAACTCCCAACACAGATTATTCCGCACATAAATTATTTCGGGCGCACATTATTGCGCACATTGGAAACCCTGAACACAGTATTCAGAACCAATTCTATTCTGTACAAAGATTATTTCGGAGACAGTACGGGTATAATACTATTAATTACTATTTTTATGTATTTTGTGTTACTTATAAATTTGAGTGTTCCATGTGCAAAATTGTTGTGTGCGGAATCTTCGTGTGCGGAATAATCGTGTGCGGAATCATCGTGTGCGGAATCATGTGTGCGGAATAATCTGGATGAAACATTTGTGATCGTAATACTCACCAACGTACATACAACTTGCTATTGCACCTACCATGCAAATTATACTACTATGATAACACTACATCGAAAACACTTCTACGTGTAAATAATTTGGATTATTGTATCGTATCGCATTCGGTTTCGAGCAAAACAACAATTTGAGATCGCTCAGATTCGCCTTGCGTTTTACGATTCGTCTCGATTGATTGTTAATTTAATTTAAACAAATCGACTTTAAAATATTAAAAGCGATGCTGACTGCTCATTCTATTAGTTGGAAATTATAAATGTTTCGGGTAAATGGATAATGACGAGGTCTCGTGGTCACGCAGCGGCTTCTGGTTTCCGATTCGATAGTTTCGGGTTCGATTTCCGTATTCTCTTGGGTATGAAAAATAATTAAGAATCGAATAGATAGTGTTAACTGCCGCAAATAGGGGCATTATTTTGCACACGCTGTGTTAATAATACAATTACTAAAAACAAGTAGGTTTTTTTAACTTAATTTATATCTTATGACTTGCAACTTATTGAATATATTTTTAGTGAAGATTAATGGAGGACTAAACGCTGTTGGCGCTAGTAAGAAATTGTCCAAAGAAGCGAAGCTAGCAGTTCACAATGGAGTGCTTATACCAACCCTGATGTATGGCAGTGAGGCGTGGAACTAGATGAGGAAGGATGAAAGTAGGCTGAATGCTGTGGAAATGAGATCCTTGAGACGTATGTGCGGTAAAACCATACGTGACCGTGTTAAAAATGTGGATATCCAGAAAGAAAACAAGACTGATGTAAGCATAATACATAGGATCAAGAAAGGGACGCTCTGATGGTTTAAGCATGTAGAGCTAATTAACGAAGAAAGGAGTGTGAAAAGAATATATGATTCGAAAGACAATGGAAGAAGAAGTCGGCGACGCACGAGGAAGACATGGCACGATCAAGTGAATCAAATACTTGAATCGGGCCACGTGGAGAGTCAGAATAACAGAAGAGTATATATGAGACGATGTATGAATGTGAACGAAGCGAGGAGTGTGTGCCAAGACAGAGTTGTATGGCGGTCCGTCCTCTCTGCCTACCCCTGTGGGGAAACGGCGTGATGGTTATTTAGTAATAGTGAGTTCCACAGCATTATAAAGATTCAAAACATATTTTAATTTATTTATAAAGAGAGTATTTTTACACTGTACTATTAATATTATTTTTATCTGCTGTTTGCACCATCGGATAGTATTAATACCGTAAGCCGCCTTCTGAAACGTTCGATGGAAAAATTGCTCATACATACAAAAGTTTGAAATTTTATTTCGATTACGGTCCTTCACGAATAACTCAGTATGTTCCTTTTGATGTGTGTGTCGTGACTAAGCCACGCGGGAGCGGGTGCCTTTATCTGCTAGTGTTTATCTAATGTCTGTCTTAACTGCCATTGGTAAAAAAAAACTATCTTACTTTGAGCGAACAGCGTTGATTACTTTTATTTGAAAGATATAATATTATACCTATGACTAGATGCGAATTGCACGGTTCTCAAAACCTTATTATTAAAAAGTTTATTTCTCTCCTTCCTCCATTACAAACGCATAACAATCCTAACTGCTCTCCAACTTGTTCTATGCATAGTTCACCTCTGCTTATGAATAAGAATTCATCTTGCGGAATGCAGGGCTTACCTGAACCCTGTGAAAGTTGCAGTTTCGGACAAGTAACTGATTTTACTGTAATGTACGAGAACACTTTAGATGAACTGATGGCTGCAAAACTGAACGACGAACAACGTCAAGCTTACGATTCTATTTTGAATAAGTTTTTTTCAGGTGAAAATGATGACACTAAATGTTTCTTTATCGATGGTCTCGGGGGAACAGGTCAAACGTTCCTTTATGAAACATTGATTCACACCCTAAGAGGAAAAGGTAAAAAAGTTTTATCAGTCGCTTGGACACGTAGCAGATATTATCATATGGGATGAAGCACCGATGGCTCCAGGGGTTGCTTTAGAAGTAACCGTACTGTATGCGATATAATTGGAAATGATTTAGTTTTTATTTAGTAAATATTTTGGTATTAAAGTTGTCGTATTTGGCGGGGACTTTCGACAGATACTTCCGGTGTGTCGGCGTGCCCCACGATGACAATTAATTGCTTTTGGCCTTAGGAGCCATCTGTGCTTTTTTCCAATGTCAATATGATTCAATGTATATACGGCGACAGGCATACAGATGCTGATGCTTTATGAATGACTCACCGAACCATATTGTATGTTCGTGCAATTAATTAGGATGTACTTTAACGATTAGAAGGACCAATGAACATTTTTCAATCTGTTGATATCATCATTAATGAACAAGGAGATTTAGATGATAATGAGCAACTTCATTTTCCTGTTGAATTATTAAATTTTGTGGAAGAGAGAGGAAGCATTTTCTCTTTCATTAATTACTAAGAAAATACAATTTATTCTTTGCGTTGTCATGGATGAACGAGATTTATGTTGAAGTGAAGGGTGTTCCTCTCATTGTCCGCGGTGTTCAAAATAATGCATTTAGAATATTAATTACAAGAATTTTTTTTTATATGCTTAAATATTTGAAGTAAACATGCTATACTGTGCATTGGCAGTAGTTACTGTTGTAGCTGTTATTGTCTTACAATAGGGCTAAACCTTATAAATGGTCGTCAACACTTGAATTGGGCGCAGCCCAACCAAAAGCCGCCCGCAGGGTCTAGTGGTAAAAACCCGCGGGAGCGGGTTTTTATCTGCTAGTTTAAATAGTTTCCTTTGCGAGTACATACGTATGTATGAGTGTGAACTTTTCAAACTTAGAACTGATGTTAATTGAAATTATCAAGTTTAAAAAAATGGTACCCTCAAATCCCTACCTACCTAATCAAGTACCTATCACTAATGTATTTTACCAGACATTATTTTATATTCATATATTTAACTATTCTTGGCAACTTAAGTTACATCCCGTGGTTTTTCACCGGACACAACCGTCTTACTTACGTAGATTTGCTTAAGCGCCGCCTAAGCATTCGTATAGTTAGTCCGGGAGTAGAGTACACTACTACCGTAAAAATCTTTACTCATGGTAATATTTAAGCCAAGCATAACTATACCGATCGTTTAAGAGTTATGATTTTTTTTACTGGCATCACTTTGCTCCAAACCTGAAAACTGCGGTAACTTTCGCATTTTGCGTCCCGTTGCTAGCTTCACGTTTCTTCAGATGTCATAATTCATAATATTATTGCCGCGCACAATGGCTAACAGTGATACGACAGTTCAAATTAACATGAAAAGCCAAAAGAAGAGGATAAGAAACAAGAATTGGGGTGACGTTGAAAAGGTTTGTTAGTCTTTCATCTTGGCTGTAATGTTTTCTTATGTTTGTTTGAAATTAGTACCCATATTTATTTGATAATGACTTTTTTTGTTCAAGGCGTTAGACACTGCGTAATGGAGAATCTCCATATTGTGAAAGACAAGAGTTCTAAAATCAACAACTCAAATGCCAAGAGAGAAGCTTGGAAATCTATTTGGATAAAGTGAGTTAACCGACAGTACAGTTTATTAGGTTAAGTATTCGACGCGCGGTTACATTATGATAATGGTCATTGTGGTATGCCACTTCATTAATGATGTACTATTTTTCAGATTCAATGCTTTGAACGTTAGCGACAGAGACCTAAGCCAACTTCAAGGACAGTGGAAAACGATGAAGTTGGCATGTAAACATAAAGTGAGCCAATACAGGAGAGAGGTGACAGCGACAGGCGGTGGGCCGAAACCAGCGAGTCCATCGCAAGAGGACTACGACCTCATTGAAATGCTGCCGAACGAATTCACCGTTGACGAAAACGTATTCGACAGTGATGCAATTTTCCAAGACCAATTCAAGGTTAATATCCTAGCATATGCTTTTAAATAATATTCTTTAAGTTGGCATCATTTAAAAAAATATATATGTATGTGTATATTGCATAGGAGTTCTAACTGTCCGAATCCAGTGGAACTATGGCATCCCTAATTAGGGTATGTTATGAGGCTAAAGTTAGTGGAGATTACTTTATAAAAGTTGTAAAAGCTTGCTTTAAGCCTGCACATGAATTAGTTAATGGTTTGTTATATTATTACAGAAGGAATCATCTGAGAAGCAATTGCCACACTCCATATCTAGGATGTTATCTTTTGAGGTAGTAAACATACTTGTAAGTTAAATGAACATTGTTTTGGGATCAAATTATTAGTAATTTTGAAAGCAGTAACTGTTTAGTTAGACATAATCATTAACTTATATTAGCAGGAGACAGAATCAAGCAGCCAAACTGCAGATGCAGATAATCCAACCCCCACCTCAACCATAAAGAAGTCACATACTAAGGTGCGTTTGCGTTAATGCTCAAATAGTCGATTCTTTTAGACAGCATACCATGTTGATATAAATAATATATTATAAGTGTACTTTTCAGGTTTTGCAGGACATATCGAACTGTGAGTGATGATTTACCTTCTTCATCACATCACCACACCATAACAACTACACCGCGCCCAACACCCACAAATAAATGCACTAAAGTAGGTATATCTGGATAATTCATTTATTTATAAAGTACACTTTATTGTTTGTAGAGAAATTATATGTTAAACAAGAATGTATTATTATGTCAAATCACAAAGTGATTATTGAAAGTTTTACATCCGTAATACATTTTTATCAATAGGTTTTTTTTTTTTTCAGAAAGCAAAGTTGCCTTACGACAACCACCTAAAAATGATGCTCTTCGAAGAAACAAAAAAAATGATCTCCAAAGAGTATCAAAAGAGATTTAAATCAATAGAAGAAGAATCTAAGACCAAGATACGATAAATGGAGGAGGAATCTAAGGAGACGATGACAGCCAAAATAAGATTGATGGAAGAGGAATCGGAGCTTACGAAGAGGTTCATGGAAGAGAAACATACACTTGAATTGAAGTTATGAAGGGAAAAAAATGATAAATTGTAATGTTATATGTATAAGCAGTAAGTTAATATTTGTGTCTAATTTTTTGTGTGTAATGTTTTGCTGTAGACAAAATAAATTTAAAGTTGTTGTCGTTGCTTTTTTCCTTTGCTATTTTTTGTTTTTGTTGCACCAACATGTTTATTTATTTCAAATAAATCATACAACGAATGATGTTATGATGTTAGTGAGTTATCAACAAAAAACATGGGATTGTATGTTTACTTTTCTTTCTATTACGAAGGCTGGTATTTTTGTCTTGAATGTTTTTCTGTAAACCAATAGGAATTAAATCATTTTCAATACTTTATTCTGTTTTTGTAATTTTCTTTTATTTTTCCCTCCATTGCAAATTTTTTTTTTTTTTTTTTTTTAATATATAATACATAGTACATAATAATTTTTGACTAACTAAAATACACAGGTGGGTGTTGATTGGAGCATTTATTGATTCAATAAATACATGGGCATACATGATTCAAAAAAGTTCTCGAATGAACACTTACCTACAGGCATTTCCACTCATGTTGTCTTCGAAGTGTTCAGGTATTTCCACTTCTGCGTCAGTAGCCAGTACTGCACCGTCGTCACATTCCTCACCGTCATCTATCCAAAATTGAAAGCTTGTTATTAGTATGTACACAACTCATAATATGTAAGTAATATCTAAAGACAGACTTTCATCCGCATTTACAATGATTGTCTAGACGCTACATCCATACAATGCTTTTGAATTGTACATAACACTAGCTGGCCGGCACAGGGGTTTGTAGGAATCGCTAGTAACCTTTACTTCAATAATTTTATATGTAAAAGCATAAGATATTATTATAAATTGTTTAGTTACCTAGATGAGGATCATTCAGATCGACGGCAAGACATTGGAGTACTGCAAGGGCAACAACAGTTGTCTTGATGGTAGGCAGAGACCCCGCCATGCCTCGCAGTAGGCAACGAAACCTCTGTTTCCACACTCCGAAACATCTCTCCACCGTGTTGCGAGTAGTTATCTGTGCCCTGTTGTACGCCACTTCTTTGGGGTTTGTTGGATTCCTGACCGGGGTGAACAGCAATGGCGTACAGCCATAACCTCCGTCTCCTAAGAGTCGTCCGTTGAAGTTTCCATCTTCAAACCTTTGTTTGATGGAACACTCTCGGAAAATGCGAGCATCATGTGTACTGCCTCTCCAATGAGCAACTATATCCATGATCCTCAGATTGGCATTACACACCACCTGAAATGAATTCATACATTCAATGTTGGTATTAAAACAAAGGTTCTACTGACATACTCCATGTTGAGGTATGTTTCACTTTACAAATCTGGACATTTAAGGAGTAATGCCCCTTCCTATTTATGTAGTATTGTCCGGCATCACCTCCGACTTTTCGTATTTTAATATGGGTGCAGTCAATAGCACCCATTACTCCTGGAAAACGTTTTATTTTAAAAAAACTCTCTGGCAGTAGCCTGCTGCTTATCCAAGCTGAGGGGTATTTTTATGTACTGTGGAGCTTTTTTTGCAAAAGCAGTCGCAACTCGTTTGCAAATCCGAGACATCGTTTGCTGACTGAATCCGTGTATGTCAGCGCAGTCACCTGTATCTGTCAAAAAATACCAATTATTGAAACCTGATTTCGCACATTTGTTTCAAATTATGTATATACATACGATCTTACCTCATTTCGGCCCCAGCATCTTATGGCACAAAGAACTTACCCCCGCCTATCTCCATCCAAATCTAGCCTGACCAAATCGATTAATAGCTTCATATTAACTTTGTTGAATCTATATTTTGATTTAAATTCTTGCTCCGATAAAGTTGCGAATGGATCGTACCTTTTTTTGTACACTTTGGCTGCGCGATGTGGACGTATCGTGTGTATATTTTCTAAACCTCGTGAAAAAATGTCTAAAAAGTCGGCCATCTTTATCGTTTTGCCCGGCTATTCTGACACTAAACTAGCCCTACAGGAGGTATAAACTGACAGCTACTTAAACGAAAGCATAAGGCTGCTGTAATTTTACGCAGTTGTTATGAGTAACGTTTTTCACTATTCCGATCTTATACGATCGTTTAATATTTACACCGCGTTTATAAGTAAGACGGCGGTGTATAAATTAATCAGTAAATTTATAAATCAAAGTTAAAATCTAAATGATACACAATACGATAATCTAAGTGATTGAAATTGCTTTGCAGGATCTAGCCAACTAAAGAATCAACATTTCAACACACAGATAGCGAGCGACCATTATGATATTGTGAAATAAAATTAAAATCATGTCACAATAAATTTTGACATTATTTAAGTGGAAACAAAATGTTATTTTAAAATGCATTTATTTGGACAAAATATGACATAATTTCACGTAATATCTACAAAACAATATTTTCACTTCAATTAAACTATACCGTTTTTTATACTAAGAAAAGAATTCATCCACAATTGATATCACCTAGACCTACCACACACATTTTTTTTATTAAATTTGTTGAAAATGACACTTAAATATGAAGTAAATTTTAATCGTCAAAAGAACACACAAAATTACTACAGTAAAACATAGTTATAACGTCATCAACATCTCCTGTTTTTGTTATTTGTCAACCATCTCTGAGAACTGCATGTTTACTATTATTTCACTCGAAGAATAATCTTATACGTATCAAGGCACCAGCGGGGAGAAGAAGCCAACAGTAGGTGGAGAGCAGGGCGAGGACTTGTGTCACTGACGTCAGGATGATCAGGTCCTTGAAAAACTGCTCATGTCGCGGGTCAAGGCCCAGGACAGGTCCGCGACCTTGGAGGATCTTGGCCTTTTCGTCGTGAGATGGCCAGCGTTCCACGATCCTGTAGCTGACCGTGTTGATGTACGAAGACACGAACAAGCAAGCAATACTGACGTACGTCATGTTTTCGTAGTAGAACACTAGAGTCACTAGTAAATACAAGGTGAAGGATAGAATCCCCATGTTTCCGCAGAACTCCAGAGTCATGGCGTTCGCTTCTATTATTTGATTTTCTCCTTTGGTCGGAGGTTTCAAATTCATAGGTGGCGACATGTTTGGGATTCTGAGAGATGTTTTAGTTCATAGTACCTGAATACAACGTGAATTAAAGTGCGTATCGGACAGCTGACCGCTATGTGTGGGGCGCGAAGGTAACGATAACAATAAACAATCTAGTAATTATCTCTGGTAGGTACTCCTGAAATCAGAACCAATGCTCGGTGTTGTGCAAGAAAAAAATAAAGTTTTGATATAAATTTAAATATTATAGATAGGTATTTGGAAATCAATTACAAATAAATTCCTAGCCTACATACACTTGGAAACGAATTCACCTCAAGTATCGACATTTTTAATGTAAATTTGCCAAATAAGAGATACTTTGCCAAATAAATAAAATATAAGAAATACTATAGTGACATTTATTTCTTAAAAAATTAGCAAGGACTATAAAGAAATATTATTTTTTCTCACAATTCAAAACTTTTTTGCATTTTTAGTCTATTTCTTTGTTTTAATTTTTATAATTATCTGTACACATCACACATGAGAGCGTTAATAAATAAAGTTTTATAAAAATAATCCAAATAAAATAGTTTCATTATGAATAAAAGGTATTTCTCAAAGAAATTGAATTATTTTATGAATAAACTTTGAGGGTTTTTTGTTGATTTAAAACACTGACCACCACAACGCTGGCAAGTGCCTACTCTGGTGGTCTAAAAGAGGAAAAAAATATCTGTAATTTCTAATATGATATTATAATTAATAAAGAGAAATTTATAATTTAGTTTTACTTTAATAATTATAATAAATAAACTTCTTATCTATAGTGCTATACTCTATCTGCCATGTAAGTAATTTAAAAAGGAAAGAGATAACATAAAAAAATCAGTTAAATAATAAGACCAAAGAACCAGGTAATAAAAGTGGCGTGGTTCTCTTTCTAGAGAGACAAAAAAATGATTAATTAAAGATACATTGCAGTAATTGGGTATTGTTTTTGTAGTAACCCAATGGCAGAGTTTGCTCATAACATAACTAACTAACTAAATAACCATCACGCCGCTACGCCAAAGGGTTAGGCAGATCGGATGAACCCCCATACGACTGTGTCTTGGCGCACACCCCTTGCTTCATTCGCATTCATACACTGTCTCATTCATAATCCTCTGTTATTCTGACTCTCGACATGGTTTCAAGTATTTCATTCGCTTGATCGTGCTATGTCTTCCTCGAACGTCCCTGACTTCTTCCACCATTCACTTTTGCGTCATATATTCTTTTCACTCTCCTATCTTCTTTCAGCCGCTCTACAAGCTCAAACCATATAAGCTTTCCTTTCTTGATCCTATTCATTAGACTTACATTCTCTCCGGATAACCACATTTTTAACACGGGCATACAAGGTTTTGCTGCACATACGACTCAGGGTTTTCATCTATCGTTACTTCCTTGAAGTAACAATGTATGGAGAGAGAGCTAATTATTTTTACCCAACCAATACAAACTTGCGATAAATCACTTTCTCCGGGTTTTTACTTCGTACGCCATGAGAGAGAAAGAGACATCAAATTTAATAGACCCCTTCTATATAATGTCACAATGATTTTAAGCTCCTGGGTCATCGCGGGACTCCGCCCACATTTTTTATTATGCCACTAAGCTTGAAAAAACCACTTTTTCACAGTATTGTTATCAACAAAAATATAGCATTTATTTCACTATCGACTATGGCGTCTAATCACATCAAAAGATGGCGATGAACTGACTATGAATACATTGAATATATTTTACCAAAATGTGAGAGGAATTCGCACTAAGACCACAAGTGTACGTAATGAAATTTTAATTAATAACTATGATATAATTTGTTTTTCCGAAACATAGTTGAACTCAATAGTGTTTAGTGAGGAAATATTTGATGAAAGGTATGTCATATTTAGAAGAGACCGTGAGTCTACCAAATCTGTTTCTAAGGAAGGTGGTGGAGTTCTAGCCGCTGTTTCAAAAAAACTTTTTATATCAAGAAAAACTGAATGGGAGAGTGACAATGAAGATTTGTGGCTTGTGATAAGATCCAATTCTCATTCCAACTCGCTCATTTATATCTGCGTTCTCTATATTCCACCCAGTGTAACTGTTGATCATTATTGCAATCAAATTGTAAAATTACAGGATCTGTATTTGAAACATTCAAATTACAATTCACAGTTTATAATTGTTGGTGATTTCAATCTCCCTGAAATTAAATGGTTACCTGAAATTTCATATAAGAATAATGTACTTTCTCCTTCTAACTATAAAAGCCAAAAAGCACACAGTCTTGTCAACCTATCCTCAATTTGTAATTTATACCAATTCAATTATATACTCAATAGAAATGAAAATTTGTTGGACCTTGTTTTATCTGATAAAGTGAACATAGACATATATACAGCACCAGGTTTAGCTAAACTAGATCACTATCATCCTTCATTTGAAATTAAGGTAAAACAAAATAAAAAACAATTTTTGGAATTGAATAAAAATGATTCAAAATACAACTTCAGGAAGGGTGATTATGATGTATGTCGACTAGACCTATTGTCCGTTAATTGGATAGGTCTATTTAAAAATAAAAATGTTAATAACATGGTACACTTGTTCTATGAAAAGTTATATGAAATAATTGACAAAATTTTAAAAATATATTTACAAATCAAAAAGTCAATACCCAGCATGGTTTAATCACCAATTGATTGCTCTTCTTAAGAAAAAGTACAAGGTTAGACTTAAGGTAAAAAAATATAACTTTCCATCAGATTATAGAGAATTCTCTAAATTAAGAAAAATGTCAAAACAATGCAAAATAATGTTATAAATCTTACATCAACTCTGTTGAAAGTGGTTTGCAAGATAATATAAAGGTGTTCTGGTCATACTCAAAATCATTACGGAAAAAACCAATAGTATTCCTAAAGTAATGCATCTTGATGATATATCCGCTAATGATGGAGAACAAATAGCAAACATGTTCTCTAAATATTTTCATCTGTTTATACCGGGTTGAAATCCCCTTTGTATAGATTCGAGGCCAAACATTATTAAACACAACCATAGCAATCTTGGTAAAAATACACATTAGTGCAGATGTAATAAAATGTTTTTGAGTAAAATAGATTCCAACAAAGGTCCTGGACCTGATAAAATCCCCCTCCCTTATTTGTCAGTTGCTGTGCAGATTCTTTATGTTTGCCGCTTTTTATTATTTTTAATGAATCACTAACCACTGGAACATTTCCTGACTTGTGGAAAGAAGCACATGTAGTACCAGTTTTCAAATCAGGTGATCAATGTTTAATAAAAAATTATAGACCAATCAGTATACTTTCATGTTTTTTGCTAAGGTTTTTGAATCTCTAATATATAATAATATTTTTTCTCACTTTAAGCCCTTTCTCTGCACTAGACAACATGGGTTTGTTCCTCACAGATCTATCAATTCAAATCTTTTAGAATTTTGTAATTATGTCTGTAATTCATTTAATGAAAGATTACAAGTTGATGCAATTTTATACTGATTTCCAAAAAGCTTTTGATAAAGTTAACCACTCCATCTTACTAAATAAGCTTGATCAAATAGGAATACATGGAGATCTTTTTCGCTGGGTGAAATCATATTTCGTTTAACAGAACACAACTAGTACTCATTAATGGATACAAATCATCCCATATAGTTGTAACTTCTGGTGTACCACAGGGATCGAATCTTGGCCCCTGCTTTTTCTCATATTCACAAATGACCTTGGTTCAAAATTACACTGTGATTATGCCTTTTTTGCTGATGACCTTAAAATTTTTCGTAAAATTAAGTCGATCTCCGATCATCAATTGCTTCAGAATGACCTCAACACACTCAATAACTGGTGTATTGACAATGATATGCACTTAAATGTTGATAAATGTTACACTTTTAAACTTCACTCGAAATAGAATTACAAAGAACTTTTCCTACGTTATTAATAATACTATCCTTAATAAAGTTTCTTCGATAAAAGATCTAGGAATCACTCTTGATTCTAAATTCATATTTGATGTTCACATTAACGACATTAAGTGTAAATCATTCAAAATGATGGGATTTATTCACAGAATATGTAAACCATTCAAGGACCCACAATCAATTCTAACCCTTTACAACAGCTTGGTTAGAAGTAAATTGGAATATGGTAGCACTATTTGGAATCCTCATTACCACAAGTAATGTAAACACTGTTGAATCTGTTCAAAAAAAAAATGCTAAGAATGTTATCTTTCAAATGTGGTCTACATGACCATCTTAGATCATATGATGCACGCCTTGAATACTTTAACATGGATACACTGAAAACTAGAAGGCAATTAACTGAGTTGATATGTCTACATAAAATAATTCACGGTCATCTCGACACTGCAATATGTCTTAGCGCTATTGAAATTAATGTACCCAATGCTCATTGTTTAAGACGCCATAGTACATTCCACCTGAATACATTCAGAAACAATATTGCCTACTTTAGCCCTCTATCGCAAATGTGCCGACTATATAATCTAATAGAGTGTGCTGATGTAGACATTTTTGTTGATGGTCTGTACAGTTTCAGACGTAATGTCATGTTATTGCTTAAAAGGGTGTTAGTGTAATTCCCTAAGTATATTTTGTATGTATCTAGTAGTAATAAGTACAAAAACAACAATTTTTTTAAAATGTAATGTATCTTGTCTATTTGTATTGTATTTAACAATGATTGTACACTAACTGGTTTTTTTTTTATAACTGGATTTTTTCACGTTAGTGATAACATCTGTTAAAACCCAGTATAAATAAATAAATAAATAAATTCCCAACGAAACATCAAAATCAAATGAAACGATGGTTTTCCTCCATAAGGAAAGTATTATATACTAGTTAATCTAGTATTTTATTTGTATACACCAATATTGTAAATAACTATTGTCATATGGCAGATTGCCCATCATCTTAATATACTCAAATAAAATAAAGTTAATAATCTAACAATATCTGTCTGTATGTGTTATCCCTATTTAGAAAAATCACCACCTCAAATTAATTCGATGTGTTTTGCAGTCATGTTTTACTTCTTATTTAAATAACCAGCGCAGCATACTCTGACTCTGGAGGACTCCGATGACAGTTTTTCAGCAACAAACATGCCTGGGCAGCTGCGCAAGTTTTTCCGCAAGAAGAAGAGAAGGACCACCACGACCAGCGCCGCAGCGCCGACGACCACGATTACGACGACGCCCGTGCCGCCCAAGCCGACGCTGCCCACCACCAAGCCGCCTTCCGACACCGGGCGACGAATTCGGCTACCTTTAGTCACCGCTGGACTCGGCTCCTGACTCTGACTACTGACCATTAAACTAAGAATTAATATTAAGTAGAAATTAAGATTTGTACAGCGCCCTTGAGGTGATTTTCCACAAAAACGGCGCTATAAAAATCATCCAAAAATAAATAAATAAATAAAGACAAAATTGAAAACAAAAAGCTTTTCATTACAAATACATTTTATCTGTACCTCTCTTGAGCTAGTAAAATTGTAGTTTTTAAAAAGGAATGTGTTTTTATCATCATAGCAGTTGCAGGTGACTAAGTTTGTATGTATACGGTAAGTCAGTTAGGAGCACCAGTTGCCGTACTATGGAGGATTCAACCAATCTAGCTGACGCATCTGTGTTAGCCAGTTACATTTAGGTAAGATTGTCCCTCACGCAGAGATCAGCTAAGGATGATGGTGCAGTACCTTATACACCGTTAGGCTAATTTTCAACTGAAATATTTGTGACGTGACGTTGGCTGTGTCCGGTGACACTGCATATTTGACAAGCTGCTCCGTTGAATGGCCCTTGCAATCTATACACATGTGAACTAGCATACAAACTGTTGCAGTAGTCTAATCTAAGTACTAAATCTTAGAAAGACACTATAGATTTCAGATAATTGTCTTTTATAAAATGAACTGCCAACGGTATTGCTAAAATTGTAAAGCTCATAATATTTGTTGCTTATAATACGGGTGTATTATAATTTGTTTGCATTTCGTTCATACATTCAGTTTCCCATAGCTTATAAATGACATAAAACTGTATATTTAATTATGTTTACAACATGAGAAGTTTTGGTGAACAATGTTATGTTATGTCATGAACAAAAATCATGTGTATTCACATACATTATGTTTTCATATGAAAAAGATCAAACTTTCTTGATAATAGATTACAGTTGACAACAAGAACATGCTTGGATGTCGATGTTTCTATACGATTTTAAATCATAGAAACCAACTATTTTTGACAATCGTATATTCTAAAAAAGGTTTCAAAACATTTTCTCACAAAAGCGTTAACTTCGGAAGTTTAAATCTTTGGGTTTCATTTGAGTAATATGTCAAAAAAGTAATAATAATAACATTAGCCCTCAAGTTTTAAGACGTCCGCCATTATAGTTTTTTGACAGGTGTCATTCAACGGCCCGTCAGCGGCGTTAACCGCCCAATTTCGGGCGGTTAAGATTTTGTCAAGTTCCCGCGTTAAGCGTGATCAAACAACCGAATTTGTGAAAAATGACGCTGATTGGCGATTTGACGAGAATGTTACATTTGAATTTTTCGGAAACAACTGAGCCTAAGTCGATAAGTGATAAGAATAGATATATAAATACTCTGGCCTTAGTCTTAGCCACGCCCAGGCACGCCGAGTCAGGTAAAAATGATCAAAAACAAGTCAAAAACTGACTTCACTGCCTTGAATATATACTACTCAATATACTATTTGGTTACTTCATTAAAAAGTGTTAATTCTCTTTAAAAGCTGTAAAATAGTAGCTAACGAAAAATATGGACACAGTTTTAATTGATCGCTAGCAAATGAAAGTGCTCCACGCGGGCAATGCTCGTGAACACTTATTTCAGCGCTTTATGACCTGCTAAGTCAACATTCCCTCTGTGCTAATAAATAATAATAATAATATTTTTTATTAAATTTATTATACATGACAAACTTTTTAGAATTTAATGCATATAAGAAATAAATTTAATTCTTTACAAATTATAGTACCATATAGATACAAGAAAAATAAAATTTCAAAAAAAATAAAATTTCAGGCAGTGGTGATTATCAGGTCAATGAGGAGAAACTCTTTCAAGAATCAATAGGATTTCACTTCTGAATCTCTCCTCACTGACATGAAATAAGTCGATATCGGAAGAGATTTTGTTCAGGAGCAAAATACTTCTCTCCACCGGCAGAACCATTGGCAGGTTGGTCCTACAGGCAGGAAGATAGAATAATTTATGAAGACGCTGTCTTAGATAGTCATCAGGAACATAGAGACTTACGCGCTCCAAAATAGCAGGGTTTACAATATAGCCCCGCAGCAGTCTGAAGAAGTGAGTGGCGGCATACCCCTCTCTCCTGAGCTGTAAGAAGTGAAGTCTGAGCGTGCCCAGGAGAAAGTTCGTTGGGTATAGCCACGGGTAGTGGCCGTACTCCCTCATGTATAAAAATCTCAGGAACTTTTTCTGGACCCTCTCCAAGATGAGGGAGTACCCCACCTCATGAGGATTCCAAATAATTGAACCACTCTCCAGCCTACTGCGGACCAAAGAGTAGTAGAGTGTTCTCAGAGTTCGGGTATCCCTAAAAACTCTGACGGTTCTGAGAACAAACCCTAACATTTTCAATGCCGACTGGCACACCCCCTTCGATATGAACACGAAATGCAAGCTTTTCGTACACAATCCCAAGATCCTTTATAGTGGAAACGCGTTTGAGATTATGATCGAGCATAGTGTACCTGTGGTAGGTGAGACTAAATGCTCTGGTAAAAGAAAGGACTACACATTTTGAGATATTGAAATGAAGCTGGTTTTGTCGACTCCATTCAGAAATGTTATCGACGTCAGCTTGAAGAAGCAGGCAATCCTTAATACTTCTTATTTGTAGAAATATTTTAAGGTCATCTGCAAAAAGGAGAAAGCGAGAAAAACGGATGACTTCGGCAATATCATTAATAAAAATGGAAAAGAGAAGTGGACCTAAGATTAACCCTTGGGGAACACCAGAAAGAACAGAAAACTCAGCGGATGGGAAGATTCCGTGTGTGACAAATTGCTTTCTGTTTTCGAGGTAACTTCTGAAAAATTGAAGCATATGAAAAGAGAAGCTCATTTGGGCAAGTTTGGCGAGCAAGATATCATGATTCACGGTATCGAAAGCTTTGGAAAAATCGTTATATGAACAGTCTACTTGGTATCCACTGTCTAAAGATCTAGCAACATAATCAGTGAATACCATCAGATTGGTTTCAGTGGATCTTCCTCTTCTGAAACCATGCTGTTCAGGTATAATGCACGCGTCAATTTGAGGCAAAATAAATTTAAAAATTAATTTTTCAAATAATTTAGCAGGAGCAGATAGTATGGCAACTGGTCTATAATTTTCAATAGATTTTTTGGAGCCATTCTTAAAAAAAAGGGCAAATTTTGGAAACTTTCCATAATTCTGGAAAAGTGGAAGTACTAACAGCTAAGTTAAAAATAAAACATACACATACAAACACACCCGAGCCATGAAATTCTTGATCACCTTTCATCATGGTATCTTCAAGACCACCATCCTTCCGAAGCGGCCCTACGGCCACCTCTGGCCAATCAAACCAGTTATCTTCCTTCAGTTAATCATAAGGCCTCTTAATATTACGACCCCGTTCGTTAGGCAATAAACAAAAGTTGTCCGAAGAAGCGAAGCTAGCAGTCCACAATGGAGTGCTGATACCAAATCTGATCTATGGCAGTGAGGCATGGAACTGACAGAGGAAGGGTGAAAGTAGACTGAATGCTGTAGAAATGTGGTGCCTGAGGCGTATGTGTGGTAAAACTATGTTTGACCGTGATGAATGTGCGAAGATCTTGAAAGAATACTAGTCCGATGTAAGCGTAATTAATACGATTGAGAAAGAGACGCTTCGATGGTTTGGCCATGTAGAGCGAATGAAAGAGGTGTAAGAAGGATATATTAAGTGAAAGTGAATAGTAGAGGAAGTCGGGGTCGCCCGAAAATGACACGATCCAATGTTGATCTTGAGTTGAGCTGAGCCAATAGTTTAAGTAAAAGAAAAGTATGTTAATAAGACGATGTGTAAATGTGAATGAAGCAAGGAATGTATGTGTGCCAATACATAGTTGTGTGGCCGCCTATCCCATCTGCCTACCTCTGCGCGGAAATGGCGTGGTTGGAGCACAGAGGTCAACTATGCATAGAACAAGTTGGAGAGCAGTTGGGATTGTTTTACGTTTGTAATGGAGGAAGGAGAGGAACAAATTATTATTTTTTTTAAATACCTTTTATTCATAATGAACCTATTTTATTTGGATTATTTTTATAAAACTTTATTTATTAACTCTCTGATGTATGATGTGAACAGAGAATAATAAAAATTAAAACAAATACATACAGTAATAATACAAAGAAGTTTAGAATTATGAGAAAAAATAATATTTCCTTATAGTCCTTGTTATTTTTTTAAGAAATAAATATGCAACTTTAGTATTTCTTAAATTTTGGCAAAATTTACATTAAAAATGGCGATCCTTAAGGTGAATTCGTTTCCAAGTGTATGTAGGCTATGAATTTATTTTTAATTCAAATCCAAATATCTATCTAAAATATTAAATTTTATATAAAAAATTATTTTTTTTCTTGCACAACACCGAGCATTGGTTCTGATTTCAGGAGTACCTACTAGAGATAATTACTTGACTGTTTATTGTTATCGTTACCTTCGCGCCCCACACATAGCGGTCAGCTGTCCGACATGCACTTTATTTCACGCTGTATTCAGCTACTAAGAAGTTGACCATCTGTCAGAATCCCAAACATGTCGCCACCTTTGAATTTGAAACCTCCGACCAAAGGAGAAAATCAAATAATAGAAGCGAACACCATGACTCTGGAGTTCTACAGAAACATGGGGATTCTATCCTTCACCTTGTATTTACTAGTGACTCTAGTGTTCTACTACGAAAGCATGACGTACGTCAGTACTGCCTGCTTGTTCGTGTCTTCGCTTATCAACGTGGCCTGCTACCACCTCATGTACTGCGTCAGCTGGCCATCTCACGATGACAGGGGCAAGATCCTGGATTGCGGAGCTGACCTGAACGTTGACGGGGGGTATGCGGAGTTTGTCAAGGACCTGATCATCCTGACGTCAGTGACACAAGCCCTCGCCCTGTTCTCCACCTACTGTTGGCTTCTTCTCCCCGCTGGTGCCTTGATCCTTGTGGTGCATAATGGAAGATTTTTATTCGAGTGAAATGAGAGTGAACGTGCAATTCTCAGAGATGTTTGACAAAAAACAAAAACAAGAGGAGCTGTTGATGACGTTATAACCATGTTTTACTGCAGTAGTTTTGTGTCATCTTTTGACGATTAAAATTTGCTAAATAAAGTGTCATTTTCGACAATTTTGAATAAAAACGATGTGTGTAGTAGCTCTAGCTGATATCAATTGTGGATGAATTAGTTTCTTGGTATAAAAACGGTATAGTTTAATTGAAGTGAAAAAGATTATTTTGTACATAAAACGTGTGTCATTTTTTGTCCAAATAAATGCATTTTAAAATAAAATTTTGTTTCTACTTAAATAATGTCAAAATTTATTGTGACATGATTTAAATTTTATTTCACAATATTATAATGGTCGCTCGCTATCTGTGTGTTGAAATGTTGATTCTTTAGTTGGCCAGATCCTGCAAAGCAATTTCAATCACTTAGATTATCGTTTTGTGTATCATTTAGATTTTTACTTTGATTTATAAATTTACTGATTAATTTATACACCAGTTGTTACCGGTAAAAAACCACGGGATGTACCTT
Organism: Drusus annulatus; assembly: GCA_022651775.1. NCBI lineage: Eukaryota > Metazoa > Arthropoda > Insecta > Trichoptera > Limnephilidae > Drusus > Drusus annulatus. Next base: position 22,310 of record JAGWCC010000686.1, read on the forward strand.
AACTTGCCAAAAATAGTTGCTTTAATCCACCCATTTTAAATATAAAATAATGTCTGGTAAAATACATTAGTGATAGGTACTTTATTAGGTAGGTAGGGATTTGAGAACACCATTTTTTTAATTTGATAATTTCAATTAACATCAGTTCTATGTTTGAAAAGTTCACACTTATACATACGTATTTACTCGCAAAGGAAATTATTTAAATTTAGAATATAATATTTTTGTGAATTATTATTGAAACGCATTTAGTGGGGGAACCAATACTAATTTGACTTTTTCCTCTACGAGAAAACCGGTAACCTGTTAAACTGTAAATCAATATATAGGTTAATATCTTGTTCACCGAGAAGAAGCCATTTTAAAAGATAATCGAATAAATTACATGCAAAATCTATTACACCTAATTCAAAATTACGAGAATCATCGGTGGGTAGTTATTATAAATCGTGTAGAAGATTCCGTTATGAAAAATTGCGAGTCCAATAACAATACATGGACAGTAAAGTTATATGGATATTTTCGAAGTGAAGCACTTTCATGAAATTTTTTTGATTTTCTGATTGCTTGTAAATGTGATTTCACAGATAAAAGGTAATACTTATTTAGATTTACTAAAAATAAAAATAAATATGAAATTGGATATAATCTAAACACAAGAAATAAAGTGATTGGGCTGTGTCAAAAAGTAATGTTTTAAATAGGCAATATTTTTAATTGGTAATTGTTAGTTTCATGTCTACCAAACCCCGAAGATTTGTGTTAAAATAACTCTTTTATTTATTTTATTTAAGTTACTTTGTACATTAATGTTTACAAGTATCTAATTATTTCATTTTTTTTTTGACTAATAATATTTTAACTTAAACACTACTTATTATTTTGGTTTACATGCATTTTAAATAATTTTTACAGGCTTTTTTAAATTTATTGATAGGCATAATTTTGATGGTTCCCGGCAGCGCATTATACGATTTCATTCCTTTATATAGAAAGCTGTTTTGGGTGTTGGCTTTATTCTTTTGTGGTAGTCTAATTTTTTTGCATGCCCTTGTATTATACTTGTGAATATCAACATTGTAGATAATTTTGTCAGAAAAATACTCTGGTAACAAGTTGTTCTTCATTTTATGTATAAACATCAATGTGTTCAATGTCAGCATCTGTTTAATTGTCAGCCAATTTAGTTCCTCTGACATTTTAGCTAATCTGTGCCAATAAGCAGGAGGCCAGCATCAGTATGCATTTTTATGCAAACCGAATATTTTCTATTTTACATTTTTGTTCATAGTGAATATCATAGACATAAAATAAAAGGCACGTCATATTCATACAAATCTTACGAAAAATGTAGCACCACTAATGTTGCACCACCAAATGTTTCACCCGCGCATGAAAAGGCTAGCCATTCAAAGAATATGTGTGTGCGGAAGAGATAGCTATATGAAGCGTGTTTCGGAGGTATGTCTCGTTGGCTTGGCTTAGTGCAACCAGGCGCGTTGTGTCAGTAACGTATTTCCACTATTTAATTCATCTAAGGTGAATACCGCACACAAGTCCTAACTGCTCACAACCGTCTGAAGACAGTGGGACTATGGCATCCCCAATACGGGAATGTTGAGAGGCTTAAGGTAATGGGGAAGGGAAGGAGATGGAGAAAGGGAAGGTTGGGAAATACCTGGCTATTCAGATCTGGTCAACAAACACCGCTAAAGCTATTGCAAGTAACGTTCCGAATCGGAATGGTGGTGTTTCACCAGGATGGATTACTCTGGAACGTGCTGAGAATATACTATAATATGTATTTTTTTAAACATTTTAGCAGAAAGCGATCACTTTGTGGTTTCGACATATTGATTTGAAATTAAATAGTAATTTTATATAAGATAACAGATTTAAAAAAAAAATTGATTGATCGGTTTCGTTTAGTCTAAGCATCAACAGGATACAAAATTAAAGTATTTTATATTATTGCACAGTGAGACTATGGCATCCCGTAATAGGGTATGTTGTGAGGCTGAAGGTAGTGGGGAGGGGAAGGAGATGGAGAAGAGAAAGGTTGGGAAGTACCTGGCTATTCAGATCTGGTCAGCAAACACGGCTAAAGCCATTTCAAACAAATTTTCGATTCTGAATGGTGGTCTTTCACCAGGGTGATACTTACTCTACCATTTTGGAACGTGCTGCAAATATACTTTTTATTATTTTTGTCTGAACTAAATGTGTCATGACACATATTAATTAAATAAAAATTATTGACGCCCGCCCGGTTTGAACCCGCGACCTTTGGGTTCGTAGTCGAGCGTTCTACCACTCGACCATGGAGGCCGTCAAAACTACTCGACCACTGACCTGATTCAATTAACTAACCTAATCTTATATTTTTTGAACATTTTTGTGAGAGAAAGAATAGACTACCATTAAATTTTAGGGCTACGGGTAAAAGTCGTTTATTCACAAAAAATACAAAATACAGTGGCAATTAAGTAGAAACAGTAAGACTCAAACGTAAAAAGTAAGATGAACCCCCATACAACTCTGTCTTGGCGCACATCCCTTGCTTCATTCGCATTCATACACTGTCTCATTCATACTCTTATGTTATTCTGACTCTTGACATGGCTCGATTCAAGTATTTCATTCGCTTGATCGTGCCATGTCTTCCTCGAGCGTCCCTGCCTTCTTCTACCATTCACTTTCGCGTCATATATTCTTTTTACTCTCCTATCTTCTTTCATCCGCTCTACATGCCCAAACCATATAAGCGTTTCTTTCTTAATCCTATTCATTAGGCTTACGTCAGCCTTGAATTCTTTCCGGATTTCCACATTTATAACACGAGCATACAAGGTTTTACTGCACATACGCCTCAGGGGTTTCATCCATCGTTGCTTCATTAAAAAGTGTTAATTCTCTTAAAAGGCTGTAAAATAGTAGTTAACGATAAATATGTACACAGTTTTAATTGATCGCTGGCAAATGAAAGTGCTCCACGCGGGCAATGCTCGTAAACACTCATTTCAGCGCTTTATGACCTGCTCAGTCAACATTCCCTTTGTGCTAATAAAGCGACCCTACGGCGCTACACCTCTGGCCAATCAAGCCAGGTGTCTTCCTTCAGTTAAATCATAAGGCCTCTTAACATTATGATCTCGTTCGTTAGGTAAAAAAAAACAAAAATTGACCAAAGAATCGAAGCTAGCAGTCCACGATGGAGTGCTGATACCAAATCTGATGTATAGCAGTGAGGCATGGAACTGACAGAAGAAAGGTGAAAGTAGACTGAACGCTATATAAATGAGCTGCCTGAGGCGTATGTGTGGTAAAACTAAGTTTGACCGTGATAAAAGTTCGAAGATCTTTAAAGAATACTAGTTTTTTTTTACATGAATACCGCACAAGAGTCTCAACTGCTCCCAACCGTCAAGAGCCAGTGAGACTATGGCATCCTTAAATTGGGTATGTTGTGAAGCTGAAGGTAGTGGGGAGGGGAAGGAGATAGGGAAGAGGAAGGTTGGGAAGTACCTGGCTATTCAGATGTGGTCACCAAACACGGCTTGAGCCATTTCAAGCAACGTTTCGATTCTGAATGGTGGTCTTTCACCAGGGCGATACTTAGAGTATCTACCACTCTGGAACGTGCCGCAAATATACTTGTTATTATTTTTATATGAATTAAATGTGTTATGACACATATTAATTAAATAAAAGTTATTGGCGCACGCCGGGTTTGAACCCGCGACCTTTTGGATTCGAAGTCGAGCGTCTTACCACTCGACCATGGAGGCCGTCAGATTGATGTGAGAAAGAGACGCTTAGATGTTTGGTCATGTAGGGCGAATGAAAAAAGTGTAAGAAGGATATATTAGGTGTCATATTCTTTTCACACTACTTTCTTCGTTCATTCGCTCTACATGCTCAAACTATCTAAGCGTACCTTTATTGATCCTATTCGTTACGCTCAAATCAGCCTTTCATTATTTCCGAAAATCCTCATTTTTAATAAGGTCATACATGGTTTTACCGCACATACGTCTCAGGGATCTTAATATACACCATCTATTCAATTCTCAATTATTTTTCATACCCAAGAGAATACGGAAATCGAACCCGAAACTATTGAATCGGAAACCAGAAGCCGATGCGTGACCACGAGACCTCGTCATTACCCATTTACCCGAAGCATTTATAATTTCCCAACTAATAGAATGAGTAGTCAGCATTGCTTTTATGATTTTAAAGTCGATTTGTTTAAATTAAATTTACCATCAATCAAAACGAATCGGAAAACGCAAAGGAAATCTTGGCGATGTTAAGTTGTTATTTCGCTCGAAATCGAATACGAAACGATACAAGAATCCGAATTATCTTAATTATATTAATTAAATAATCCGTATGTGTACGTGTTTTCGATATACCATAGTGTTATCATAATAGCATCATTTGCACAAGTGCAATAGCAAGATGTCTGTGCGTTGGTGAGTATTACAATCATAAATATTGCACACAGATTTTTCCGCACACGATCATTCCTTCCATGATAATTCCGCACATGACAATTCCGCACACTACGATTCCGCACATTACGATTCCGCACACTACGATTTTGCACATGGAATACTCCGAACTATCCGATTATTACGCGCGTTGAAACCCTGATCAAAGGAAATACCACACAAATATTCTAAGCATCTACGATATTACAAACATTTACCTTGCACTAGTACAATCCATTATGGAATACGGCATTATTGCTTGGGGCTGTACAAATAATGTTTTTATTAAAACACTGTATAAAGCTTAGAAAACCTTAATAAAAGTAATACTTAAAGTACCAATACAAACACCGACCTCAATCATATTCCAAAAATTTCCAGTGCTTACCATACAAAACATAGTTTCAAAACATGTACTAACTTTTCTTTACAAAAATATAAATTTGTTTGTCACCTCACAAAATACTCGCAACTACCTAAAACATACACATCCTTTGGACAAAAGCATTACAGATACCAGGCTATTAAGCTTTATAATTCTCTTTCTACACAAATCAAAACATTTACACTTGCACAGTACAATAAACATGTTTGGAACTGGTTACAATCCTCCTAATATATAATTATATACAGTAATAATAATAGTGCTACTTAATCATTTTATTTATTTGTATAATTTTTTTGTTTGTTTTAAAGTGGCTCTATTTTTTTTAAATTTTATTTTCCTTTTATTTTCTTTTCGTTTATATTTTCTTTTCTTTTTATATATCTTCTTTTATATTTCTTCTTTTATATTTTCTTCTATATTTTCTTTTATTTTTAATTTTAATTGTTTTATCTATTGTTTTATCATGTAATTAGAAAAATGTCCTCCACATCACAGGTGAACTCCTAGCGTGGAGGACAATGTATTTAAAATATTGTAAATAAACATGAAGCTAAGTAAATAAAAAAATACATTTTAAAAAAATAAGTGTTTTTAATAATTTATTTAATTATTAAAATAAAAGCATGGCTTTGTTGGATAAACTTAACTTTTCGCTCTTTCTATTAATCGACGGGTGTAACGGAGAGGTTACAATGGATCTCTCAAGTGTAGAACCTTAAATAAGAAATGCAGCACCCACTTTTCCCTACGTCATTAATTTTGAAATCTTCAAGTTGGTCTAATTAAAAAGTGATTTACTCAATTGACCGTATCGAAATGAGAAAGTGTTTGATGCCACCGCTTGCACGTCGACATTGAATCTGCATAATAATTGTAATGCAAATTTGTTGGAAGAAATTGTGCATTTTATTCGAGAACTTTTTTAATAGCAGTAAGGTACCTTTGTAACGCAATGACCTTACTGTCTACTACAAACACCCCGATGGGCTTTACCTTGGAGTAACAATGTATGGAGAGAGAGCTGATTCTTTATACCCAACGTATACAAACTTGCGATAAATCACTTTCTCGGGTTTTTACGTCGTACACCATGATAGAGAAAGAGATAACAAATATAATACACCGCTTCTATGTACTCGCGATGATCTTGGGCTCCTGGATCACTGCGGGACTCCGCCCACATTTTTTATTATGCCACTAAACTTGACACAACTAAACGGTTTTTTAGACTATATGCTATATTGTTGTTATATTATACGAATAAACAATTACATTATGTCGATATGTGATATGAATGGATGTACAAATACCCTAGCCTTGGTCTTAGCCACGCCCAGGTCCGCCGAGTCAGGTAAAAATGATAAAAAACTGACTACACTGCCTTGGATAGAAACCACTCCATATACTCTTGGGGCTTTTAATAATAATAATAATAATAATATTTGTACGATTTGTACGATTTGTATAGCGCCGTTTTTGTGAAAAATTTCACCTTTAAAATTAACAGAGTAAGTGCATTTGTAGAGAGAATTAAATAAAAACGTTCATGAAATAAATTAAACAAATGTTCATGAAACAAATATAGTTCATTTTAATTCCTAGTTAATTTTAATATTTATTTAAATTAAGTTCAGAGAAAATATACAGGAACATACTTGCCTGGCAGGTCACATCAGATAGACACATCACTTTATTATCTTAAAATTATGGCTTACGAGTATACATTATTTTTTTTCGACCCAACTTAAGTATTTGATTCAATTGATCGTGCCATGTCTTCTTCAGGCGTCACCGACTTTTTTCCATTCTCTTTTGCTTCATATAATCTTTGCACACTCTTTTCTTCGTTCATTCGCTCTACATGTTGAAACCATCTAAGCATCACTTTCTCAGTGCTCACATCATTTTTACATTCTTTCTATCCGGTTATCCATCCTCATTTCTAATTCGATATGACATTATTTTACGCACATACGCCTCAGGGATTTCATTTCTGAAGCATTCAGTCTACGTTCATCCTTCTTCCGCCAGTTCCATGTATCACTGCCAAACGTCAGGGTCGGTATAAGCACTCCATTATGGACTGCTGGCTTCGCTAATTTTATCATTTTTTTTATTTGTGCAAACAGCGTTCAGTCCTCCATTAATGGAGTTCCCTGCATTCCGCTTTTTCAATTCCCTTACCAGCCTTTCCATCACTCGTAAACATACTTCAATAAAAAAACTCATCCACTTGCTCCAAGTATTTATCACTTAAAACTATATTGCACGCTGTTCTCGTACTCTCTCTTTCAAACACCGTTACTTTGGACTTATTTACATTCATCATTAACTCATTTTGCATACATACTTGATTCATTCTAAACACGAGAAACTGTAGATCTTCCATACTGTCGGAAATCAGCACCACATCAATAGTATGCAATAGGCAACACACTTTCAGATTGTTCATTTTCGCGCCCAAGCCCACACCTTTCAATTATTGTATCCAATTATTCATGTTCAGATTGAACAAGGTTGACATGCATTTAAAAATCAAGTGATACATTAAATGTAATCTTTCCTAACTACCTACCACCATTTCTTATACCCTTTTTCAATGTGACAAAGAAATAAACGACATCTCCATACAGAGGCACAAAAATGCGCTACCTTTTACCGATACGAACAAATCGTTCGTACCTACACACATAACCTGACACACACACGCCGTAATTTGTATACGCACGTATCCCCGGATCTATACGGTACGCTCGATATTAGTTTGCGCGTGTGTGCGCCACTTATACCGCCACGGATCACAGCTGACCGCGCGTGCCGGCTGACAGCTAATCGGCCGCTCCGAGGTTTTCCGAGGTTTGCCGAAGCACGCCGAGGGCAGCCGAACGCTTCCGAGCGGCTGCGGCGAGAACGCTTTCGCGCACTTTTCCCCGTCAAAACGGCACTAGTATGATACTAAAAATTAAAAATACAACGGAACACGAAGAGTTGTTTCTCCGACAAAAAAGTACAATGGTAGCTATGTTATTACCGTGGCTTTTACAGTTGTAAAGCAACGATATGTATAGGAGTTTACGTAAATGATTGCAGAATGTAAACACGTCCGTAAATAAGTAGCAACTGCGAGTCGTTCAATTAGAGTTGAACCAAAAAACACAAGCTTAGGATTGTGAATATGTTCAATAAAATACTTGGAGCAAGTGGATGAGTTAGGGTATTTAGGAAGTATGTTTACGAAAGACGGAAAGACTGATAAGAATATTGAAAGAAGGGTGAATGCAGGAAACTCCATTATAGAGGACGGAACGCTGTTGGGGCCAATAAGAAATTGTCCAAAGAAGCTAAGCTAGCAGTCCACAATGAAGTACTTTTACCAACCCTGATGTATGGCAGTGAGGTATGGAACTGGCAGAGGAAGGATGAAAATAGACTGAATGCTGTGGAAATGAGATCCTTGAGACATGTGTGCGGTAAAACCATGTGTGACCGTATTAAAAATGTGGATATTCGGAAAGAATGCAAAGCTGATGTAGACCTAGTGAATAGGATTAAGAAAGGGACGCTTAAATGATTTGGAGCTGAGTGAAATTGGTCTGGCATAAAATATACACTGAAACAAAGCATACTCTTCTGTTATTCAGACTCTTCACATGACCCGATTCAAGTATTTGATTTACTTGATCGTGCTATGTTTTCCTCGGGCGTCCTCGACTTCTTCTTCATTTAATTAGCTTTAAAAAAGATTATGTCGATATGTGCTATGAATGGATGTATAAATACCCTAACCTTAGTCTTAGTCACGCCCAGGTCCGCCGAGTCCGATAAAAAATCATCTAAAACTGACTACACTGCCTTGGACAGATACCACTCTATATACTCTAAGTATATATTCCATAGACTTACTTAAATTTGTACCAGTCTGAAGATGCCCGTCATAAGGTGGTCTTAAAAAATAGTGGAATAAAGTTTAAAAATGGTATTATTAAAATCATTAAAATGGAGTTCCACCACGAATTAACAGTTTCTAAATTAGAAATTTACTAAAAAGCCAAGAGTGTAAGAAATCTAGATGAAAAGTATGTACAAAGATGAACAAATTTGTTAAAACATTTGCTTTGGAAATGTTTTTCTTATCAAATTAATTTTCGCTAAGAATTAACATTTTAAAGAGAAACATGTAATGAAGGATGGTAGATAGATTTGTGGAAGAAAATATTAAGTAATTATTATTTAGGCAAATTCTGATAACGGGGCTTGAAAAGAACATGTCCATGAAACAAGTGAGAAATCTAACCTCATTATCGTATTACATATAAGATAATTATGTGTAGATATACATACATAGCCTGTTCAAAAGAAAAGGTGAATTTTGAATTTTCGCGGGCTGTGTACATTTGACTTTCGATTTTTTTTTGTAATGTTGGTACACGTATGTTTATCATATGTTTGCATTGTCAGCCATTTTGGATTAGTGGTTTGTTGGAAAGGTTAGTTACGTTTTTGTGTGTTCTTCGATTTTTCACTTTTGAAAAAAATGGATCAAAGAATATGTATTAAATTTTGCGTTAAAACGGAATAAAGTGCTCCAACGCACTTAAAATATTGACTGTGGCATTCGGCGAGTCTACTTTGTTTCAAAAAATTGTCTATAAGTGGTACAAGCGCTTTACAGAAGGCCGAGAAGATGTATTATTATAATTAATACCGCACTAGAGTCCCAACTGCTCCCAAAACGTGAGTCTGGCATGCTTAATTGAGGAATGTTGTGAGGTTGTAAGTAGTGGGGAGGAGATGGAGAAGAGGAAGGTTGGGAAGTACCTGGCTATTCAGATACGGTCACCAAATACGGCTAAAGCTATTTTAAGCAACTTTTAGATTCTGAATGGTGGTCTTTCACCAGGGCGATACTTAGAGTATCTACCACTCTGGAACATGGCGCAAATATACTATACATTATTCCATATTAATTAATTCAACAATACTCAACGCGAGCGTCAAGACGTACAACGTTTCAGTGCCCGATAAAATCAGTTTCTATACCGGTAATAGGTAGAAGATTTTTAACCAGGGCGATACTTAAAGTACCTGCATGTACAGGAAAATAACAATCGAACAAAAACACTTTTAAAAAATTAGAATACCGCATAAGAGTTCCAACTGTTCGAAGCCAATAGGACTATGGCATCCTCAATTATTAATCGAAAGTGAATGGAAGAACAAGTCGAGGACGCCTGAGGAAGACATCTCACGATCAAGTGAATCAAATACTTGAGTCGGACCATGTGAAGAGCCAGAATAACAGAAGATTATGTATGAGACGATGCATGAATGTAAATGAAGCAATGAATGTGTGGCATGTGCAAATTAATAATAATAATAATAATAAAAGTTTTATTCCGGAAGGTATGCAGGAGTAGTGCAATGCAATACCTTCCATAATTGATATCAATACATTGTAATAATAATAGTAACAAAATAATAATGAACAGAAATTCATAAGAAATAAATAAATAAGTAAATAATAAAATAAAAATATATGAAAATAAAATAATAATAATGATGATAAAAAAGAAATAAAAAAAAGTAAAAAATAAATAAAGAATGTAAGTAAGAAAATATGAATGGAGTATATTAGGCCTCATTTCTACAAAACGCCATCAAGAGGGAGTCCATCCTGGCAGCGTTAAGATTGATGGGGCCAATAATTTACTCCAATGCGCTTCTATGCTTGAGTTCGGGATCTGACGGGATTCCATGATGAGGTTATTTCTGGAGTTGTTAATCCTTTCCCGCATTCCTGCTACCCTGGTTCTCATAAGGGCTGCAAATCCTGGAACTCGTGTGAATTATTATTAATATTTATAAAATGATATAGTACACACTGTGCATACTAAATGTCAAGTGGCAAAATAACAGAAGAGTATGCATGAGACGATGTATAAATGTGACTGAAGCAAGGAGTGTGTGCCAAGACAGAGGCAGTCCATCGTCTCTGCCTACCCATGCGGTGCAACGGCGTGATGGTTAGCTAGATAGTTAGTTATTTAGGTGCAGTTATTGAAGAAGAGAGTCTGTATTATTTTTGATGAACAGGAAAAATTTGCTTTTTATATTTTCTGCTAAAACTTAGTGAGTTACAAAAATTAGCTTTTTAAATATCGTGAGTAATTACTTTTAAGGAAAAAGCAAAGTCTTATCTATGCCAAATGACGCCACGACTAAATTTAGTTTATCAACTTGGAAAAAACGATAAATGTAAACGTTTCAATTGAGAATCTTTTCAAGGGCGTAGAGCTCTAGGCAATTTCGAAAAACGATCAGTAAGGTCAATCATTTAATATTTATTTTATCATTTCTTAACCCTCTGCAACAACATTCATTTTACGTGCTGATTACAACATTATTTTACTTGAAATGATATATTTATTTTAAAAAATAATTTTAAAATTGCAATGTAAATGATGAAAATTAAATAATTACTTTGTATAAGACCACAGATTTTATTTTAATTTTTACAACCGACCGGTTTTGTCGAGTACAAAATTGAACTAAACCTCGGAGAAACAATGTATGAAGAAATACCTAATTATTTTTAACCAACCGATACAAACTTGCGATAAATCACTTTCTCCGGGTTTTTACGTCATACACCATGAGAGAGAAAGAGACAACAAATATAATACTTCGCTTTTATGTACTGTCACAATGATCTTGGGCTCCTGGGTCACCGCGGGACTCCGCCCACATTTTTTATTATGCCACTAAACTTGAGACAACCAAACGGTTTTTTTTGTTAGATGCTATATTTTTGTTGATATCAATACTGTGAAAAAGTGGTTATACGAATAAACAAAAACATTATGTTGATATGTGATATGAATGGATGTATTAATACCCTAGCCTTAGTCTTAGCCACGCCCAGGTTCGCCGAGTATAAGAACTCAACAAAAAATACATAGTGTGTAGTTATATATACTCATATATACAGAGGGAGAACACAATATAAAAATAAAATAAGAGAACAGTAAGAAAACAAAAGAACAACATTTAAATTATAACGAACGAGCAGAGAGAAAGAGACAGATAATATGAAAAGAAAGAGACAAAACGTCGACTGAGAACGTGATAAAAGAATAATGAGAAATTTTATTAGTATAAGGGAAATATACCTAATAATGGACTATTGAACAAATTTAACTGATTAGTATGAATTTGGTTTTTCATTTAAAGGCTTTCTTTATTTAATAGTGCTTCTAAATCATTTGATCTGTTGCCATGACCATTTTATGGAGAATATGAGCACCGGTGCTTTTATTGAAGGTGTGATCTTTTTCAAAAAGATGATTGGCAAATTTTTTAAAAACATTGGTGTTTTAAAGCATCTAAGATGTATTTTTCGTTTATACCATGGACATCACAGGTTGTTTTACCATTATAAAATGCAGAACAATCACTTTCATCAAATGTGACAAACCACAAAGTGATTAACTTTCTTCGAAAATACAAAATGAATGCTTTCATTTTTTTGCTCGAAATACAGATTCCTTAATTCAAAAAAAAACATCAAATATTTTGTTCACCTCTGTGCAAATAGGTACGGAGTTATCGCTTATGTTTTTATTTATTTTTTAACATAAATAATTTAAATGAATATCAACTATAATTTTTCCAACATGATGTTCTTAGCGTGCAAAACTGTATCTTTGCCAAAGCTAGAAGTACTTAAATAAAATTAAAATGTTTATCTGAAGTGACCTGCCAGGCAAGTATTCTTCTGTATATTATCATCTCTGTACATAATATAAATAAATATTAATATTCCATAGATTATATTATGTAGGTAGTAATAAGATGGAGCTTAGAAATTAAGATTTGTACAGCGCCCTTGAGGTGATTTTTCACAAAAAAGGTGCCATACAAATTATTCAAAAATTATTATTATTATTCAGTCTATTCCACAAATTTGAAGAATTGCGGGGGGAGAGTTCACGATATTCATAAATGCTGAACTAAATAATTATTTAAATTAATTGTACCTATAAACAAAATGGATGAAACCAAGTTAGTTAGAGATATATTTACTTATTTTTTTATTAAATATTAAATTAAGTTTTATCAGACATCATTTATGTGAATGGCTGAGAAATTTTAAAGTCATTTATCTATGGTTTAAGTTCTTTTCTAGCTTTGTACAATGGCCTTAAAGATTAAATTTCTAATATTACACAATAAAAATTTGACAAGATTTATTTTTACAATTTTATGAGTGAGACAGAATTACATACAGAGAGATACATATGGACAGTAATGAATTGCAGAAAGAGATACAAGATATAGTAGAGGGAGACAGAGAGATATAAGTAGAATAGAGGTACACAACTAATAAGAGGTGGAGCGGGTACAGGGAAGTGGGTTTTTTTATTATTTGCACCCGAACAAATCAAATAATATGGGACTTTGTTATTATTAACTGTTTTCTAAATTATTTAATCTGATATATTTTGTGTGATGTTTTTCTTATTGAAAATTCTGTTCTTCGTAATGTCAAAAAAACAGAAAAAGGTTACAAATCTCAACTTTTTATTGAGTGTTTTGCTACAACGCTGGATCTCAGGAGGTTAAGATGAACGAAAGAACCGTAAATACGGTAAAAGATAATTATTTAGATCTCACTGTGACGTCATGAAAACATCCAGGTGGATAGCCAGTAGGCGGAGGCTGTACGGATAAAAAAACACGATCACTTACCTTAAACGAACAACAATATAGATAAGTAACTACCTAGCGCCTGTTTATTAAGTAAATAAGTACTAAAACACTTTTTGTTTTTACAATGTTACTGTTTTATTTAGAATTTGGAAAAGCACACTAGAGTTCCAACTGAAGTATTTTTATTTTTCAATTTTTTAAATGAATACCGCACAAGAGTCTCAACTGCTCCCAAACGTCTAGAGCAAGTGAGACTATGGCATCTCGAAATAGGGTATGTTGTGAGGCTGAAGGTAGTGGGTAGGGGAAGGAGATAGGGAAGAGGAATTTTGGGAAGTACCTGGTTATTCAGATCTGGTCACCAAAGACGGCTAAATGGTCTTTCACCAGGGCGATACATACAGTATCTACCACTCTAGAACGTGCCGCAAATAAACTTTTTATCATTTTTGTATGAATTAAATGTATTATGACACATATTAATTAAATAAAAGTTATTGAGGAAAGAGGAATTTTGGGAAGTACCTGGTTATTCAGATCTGGTCACCATAGACGGCTAAATGGTCTTTCACCAGGGCGATACATATAGTATCTACCACTCTAGAACGTGCCGCAAATAAACTTTTTATTATTTTTGTATGAATTAAATGTATTATGACACATATTAATTAAATAAAAGTTATTGGCGCACGCCGGATTTGAACCCACGACCTTTGGATTCGTAGTCGAGCGTCTTACCACTCGACCATTGAGGCCGTCAAAATGGAGTTAAAATGGAGTAAAATTTATCGACGTTAATAACAGGCACCATTAAAATAACAGATATTTACGCTAGCACATGCTATCCTAATCTATTTTTTTATTCAATTGAAAATAATTGTTTATTATTATTATGTAGTTCTGCTAGTTTGAGTTTTTACGTTTAGTGACAGCGGTTTCGGCGTTTAAGGCCATTTTCAAACTGTCTTTAAACATAAATTATCATTATCAAATTTGCATTATGTAATAAAGAGATAAATTATAAATTATCAATATCTAATAAAGTCCCAATGGCTGCATTGGTTGAAACGTCACTCCCTGATAGACTTGAGGATCCTAGTTCGAGTTTCGGTTGTGACCATTGTTTTTATTTATTTATGGCTTTTTCTGTGTCATATTTGTGTTGTTGATTATTATTATTATTTAAATATTAACACAATGAAGCATAAATGCTATAAAGTTATTTCTAATTTCAATACTAAAATTAATTCAATCGAGTTTTGAAAATAATAAAATGGAGTTCTACAAATTCATCACAAAAACTATAAATATCCTAATCTAGTTTATGATATCAGCTGTTCATGAATACGAACAACAATTTTCGTCATGCGTGTCATTCATCCGGAGTGGTAGATACTCTAAGTATCGCCCTGGTGAAAGACCACCATTCGGAATCGAAACGGTGCTTGAATTGGCTTTAGCCGTGTTTGGCGACCAGGTATGAATAGCCAGGTACTTTCTAATCTTCCTCTTCTCCTCATCCTTCCTGTCCCTACTAAATTCAACCCACTACCTCACAACGTACCCCGATTTGGGATGCCATAGTCTCACTGAATCCAGACGGTTGGGAGCAGTTGGGACTCTTTTGCGGTATTCATTATAAAAATAAGACAAAATCTTGCAAATCACAAAGCTTTGCATAAATGCCAAATTTACTGTGGTGGACTTTGAGTTATCAATGTTATTACGATAATAAAAATTAAATGTATTATAACATATATTATCTACGGTTCTACCACTAAAAGCTCTGTTGTAACCTGTTTCAAACGGAGTTCATGAGACAGAGGGATATGTTACAACCTTGGAGGACATGGAGAGAGAAACAGTGTAGTCAGGACGGTTGACTTTATACTGACTCGATAGAAAGAGACCAAGATATATAAATGGATGTTGGATAGCCTATTAGTTACTGCCCACATGGAACTCGGACATTTTTAATAAACATATTTGAACACATTAAACAAAACAATATCAATACACCATCAAATGATTTATAAAGTCGAAATATCACACAAACACCAATAACAGAAAGTTTGCCTAAATAATGATGGAAGTTTTTGTTGTTTTTTATATCTTTATATCATCAAACATGTGAATATTCTAAAGTTCGGTCAAAAATATTTAAATCTGTTAAATACTTCTGAAAAGTGATGTTTTATAATCTTTGTATGGTATTATTTGAACATTCACGCGTAGCACATATTACCATAATGTTTAATATATTTTTATAACCACTGCAAGTTGTTTAATCAACACAAATATGGAAAATAGCCTCGACGATGTGAATTAAGAGCGTACGGAGAACATCTTTACATACTAAGAAGTGCTGCAATATTATGTGACGACTTTTCTTGTCTCTTTCTCTCTCGTGGTATACGACTTAAAAACCCGGAGGAAGTGATTTATCGCAAATTTGTATAGGTTGGGTAAAAATATTAGTTATTAAAATATTAGTATTACTCCAAGGTTACAACGGATTCATCAACACGGAAGGCCTTTATTCAACTATTGCCGCAAATAGTTCATAATAATCGCACGTTATTATTGTCGCTATCAGTTTATTAATATCTTACTGATATTTTAAAACAGTATCTCCTGAGAAGAGATAAGATAATAGCTGTCAGCAGTCAGCTGATGGATAAAAATATGATAAATAATAATATTATTTCATAACAAGGTGAAATTACGAGAAGAAATGGAAGTTTCTTTGTTGTAAGCATTGAGGTATATATATCTCAATGGTTGTAAGTTCCTTTGTTGCGAATTTAGGACTGAAAAGTGACCAGTATTACGCTCTAGCTCGTTCCCCGAAAAGTCGTGGGAACACTTTAATGACTGCGAAAATCAGCCGCGTAGGAAAATGCTAAGCATTCGTGCAAACATGCTCTGCTTATATCGATGTAGTGCGGAAGAGGAAATTGGATACCTTATTTCTTATCTTTCTGTATGAGTACGTAGCACATACCTGCACTTGTTCGTCGTGATTTGGAAAGAATCAAAGTACTTAGATTCAATAAAAAATCAACTACACTAAGTACATCAAAAAAATGTTTGGGCTCCCGCGTCATTGCAGCGCGTTGACAATTTTTAACACAAATGCCGCATTCGCAGTTTGGTCACACTCCTGAGGCGCAGAATCAGAGGAAGACTAACTAACTAACTAGCCATCACGCCGTTTCCCCGCAGGGGTGGGCAGAGAGGACGGACCGCCATATAACTCTGTCTTGGCACACACTCCTTGCACATCCATGCATCATCTCATACATACTCTTCTGTTATTCTGACTCTTCCTCGGGCGTCCTCGACTTCTTCTTCCATTCACTTTACAAAGAAACAATGATTTCATATTTAGAGCGTGGTCTGGTTAGCACCTTTGAGGTAATATTTTCCAAAAATGATGCCGTATAAATTATCCAAGTATTATTATTGAAAGGGTCAATTAACTAGAAAAAGCAGTCTATCCCCTTTCCCTTCTCTTAGGTCTCGTTTATTTCCTTCCGCCTCAAAACCAACTCTGTATTGTGAGTGTAAATGTACTATTGCTTTACATAGACTCAGAAACAATGAATTTCTGTTGCTCAATCATCACTATAATAATTATAGGTACCATTCTCCACTGTCCAGAATGTCGAGACTTGCTAACTCAAGCCATGGTCTTGAAATGTATGGCACCCGTCTGAATGATTGTTGTACCTAGAAGTCTAAAGAAGCGATGCTAGCAGTCTACAATGGAGCGCTAATACCAACTTGATGTATGGCAGGGAAGTGTGAAACTGGCAGAAGAAGGATGAAAGTAGACTGAATAGTGAAGAAATGAGATCTTTGAAGCCTATGTGCGGTAAAACCACATGTGATTGTGTTAAAAATAGACTCGGAAACAATGAATTACTGTTCCTCAATCATCACTTAACTAATTATGGGTATCATTCTCTACTCAAGCCATAGTCTTGAAATTTTTGGTAGCAGTCTTAATGATTTT
The DNA here is from genome assembly GCA_022651775.1 of Drusus annulatus. Classification (NCBI taxonomy): domain Eukaryota; kingdom Metazoa; phylum Arthropoda; class Insecta; order Trichoptera; family Limnephilidae; genus Drusus; species Drusus annulatus. The sequence goes on from JAGWCC010000686.1 coordinate 39,921, forward strand.
TGACATTCTTTACGACTCTACTAGAACCTTGTCCAAGCATTGACTTGAATGTTCTTTTAATGTGTATTTTGTCCTATTTTAATCATTATTTCAAATATGATGTATATGATGTATGTGCTGTACTTTTTCTGTTGCTCTTTTTCCCATTTTGTGTTACGTTTTTAAAAAAAAAAATTTATTGGACAATGGTCCGTTAGTGTAAAAATAAATTAATGTTTGATTGTCAGCACAGTATAACTCAAATTGTATAAACATCAATAATTTTATATACGACGATCTTTTTAATACTATAACAAAGTGTGTATTTATGCACGAGTTGCTTCGTCACACTTATTCACTATTTTTTATTTTTTTAAAGTGTTAAACACCATTATGGCAACACCAGCACGTGTATGATATACCTTAAGAAATTAATCACAACAGTACGACCAAGATAACTAATGTATACTTTAAGTATAGCAATACCTCGTTTAACGAAGCTTCTGGCGGATTTCATAGGTTAGTTATTCGATGGAAGAAGTCGGGGACGCCCGAGGAAGACACGGCACGATCAAGTGAATCGAATAATTGAATCGGGCCACGTGAAGAGTCACAATAACAGAAGAGTATGTATGACGATGTATGAATGTGAACGAAGCAAGGAGTGTGTGCCAAGACAGAGTTGTATGGCGTTCCGTTCTCTCTGCCTACCCCTGCGGGGAAACGGCGTGATAGTTAGTTAGTTAGTTAGACATTCGATTGAATCGTCCAGTTTCATTTAATTACAAAGGTTCAAATTCATGGCAGACGGGTTAGTAATTTGCGTCCGTGATCAGTTTCTTTTAAGTATCTCCGAGTGCAGAAGGCCTTAGTTGTAGCGTTGCCAGTTAAATAAATAGTAATAATCTATCATTCTGCGCGGGAGACATGTTTTAAATTGAGAACACAGAATGGCTTTTGACAGTTGGATATAAAATATTTATTTCTGTGTCAAAGTAAAGAACCTAATGAAGATTTCTCTGGAATTTTTGTAATACCAATGTCAATTCTACTCAATTTTAAAAATAACTGAACTCATTCAGTCAATTGTACCTTTTTTACCCTCAAACAGTCTGAGCTTGGCTTAATTATTGAAGCAGCTTTCTTTTGTATGGTTTATTGCTGTTTTGGTGGTTTGTGTTTATTTATAAATACGGAAAACCGTTCGTTGGTATTACGCAATTAAGCAATTGAAAAGAGAATGCTGTACAATCATAATTATAACATTATGGCTTTATATATTTTTTCGAAATGATTCAATTTTAAACAACACGCACATTTCAATGTAACACATTTTTTGAATTTGTTATTGACAAAGAGAGATATGCACAGATACGTTGATATGAACGAATACATTTGTAATTCTTGGTAACTAACTAACTAACCGTAACATACAATTATGTCTTAGCACACACTCCTTGCTTCATTCACTTTCATATAGCGTCTCAAATATTCTCTTCTGTTATTCTGACTCTTCACATGGCCCGATTCAAGTATTTAATTCGCTAGATCGTGCCATGTTTTCCTCGGGCATCCCCGACTTCTTTTTTATATTATTTATATTCTTTTCACACTCCTTTCTTCGTTCATACGCTCTACATGCCCAAACCATCGTGCGTCTTTTCCTTGATCCTATTCATTACGCTTACATCAGCCTTGCATTCTTTTCCAGATTTCAACATTTTTAACCCGGTCACACATGGTTTTAGCACATACGTCTCAGGGATCTCATATCCACAGCATTCAGTCTACTTTCATCCTTTCTCTGTCAGTTCCATGCCTCACTGCCATGCAGCAGGGTTGGTATAAGAACTCCATTGTGGACTGTTAGCTTCGCCTCTTTGGACAATTCCGCATTCAATTTTTTTAGAAATTAAAAAAAAAAACCAATTCATTTAATAATCCGAGATTTTTTTTTGTCTATGGGAACCAAAGAAACTACATCGTCTCCCGGATGGGCGAAGATAAGATGCGGGTTAGTGAAGAGGCTGTAGGAAGAGATTTAATTAACGCGGGTCATGCAGAGGCCAGAATTATTTGAGGAAAAAAGTTCGAGTTTGAAAAACGAGTTCAAACGATTCAGATTCTGATAACTAGTTTCACAATCGTGATCAAAAAAATATATAAAAAAACACATGAACTTTGTTTATAACCACTTTATTATTTAATATTATGTCTACTGGTTTCAAAAGTACCCTTCCATCATCATGACAATATTAAAATTTAATAAAATTTGACAATTTTAAATTTTAATATTGTCCTGATGATGGAAGGGTACGTCCGAAACCGGTAGAATAATAAAAATAATAAAGTGGTTATAAACAAAGTTTATGTGTTTTATCTATAAATGTGGCAAGCCACAAAGTAAATGCTTTTTACGAATGAAAAAATATATGTTTTTTCTGAACGAATCGTTCTTTCGAAATATTTTTACTTACTGACAGCTTATAGTGTATCGCAACACAATTAATCAAAATTCCATTAAAATTACCTCGTCTATGATGTTAACCTTTTTATTTAAAGATATCCTTATTATGTTTTATGTTTTGTCACACCCTAACCAATAACTTTAACTCTTACCTTTTTAATAAATCCTTTTGTTTGCTTACGCCTATTTTTATCGTTTTATTTGTAAAGAAAGACGAATTCCCGGGTTACGAAAAACCTGAGAACATTTGAAAAACTCCTACTACCATCATAATAAGCGGAAAATGTTGCTTGTGCAATAATGGATGACTTAGCTTGCAGACGAATTAAACCCACGACACCCGGGTGGGAATCCGACGCGTTTGTCCACTCAGCTACTAACCGGCCAAGAAACGAAAAACCATTGTAACCTATTTATTAACCACTTTTTAAAGGGAACACGTTTAATTCAATATTTTGGAACAAGCATAATTTATTTCATTGTCTTTAATTCTACAATATTACATGCGATGTTAATAATAATTGGCTGATTTATATAGCGCCGTTTTCGTGACAGAAATATCACCTCAACGGCGCTTTATAACATACTTAAGTTAATATTAAAACTAAGACTTAATATTAACTTATGCCTAATACTTATGAGTAATGACTTACAACTAACATATTTACATTAACACACATATATTCGAGTATATATACATAATGGTTGCTGCCTGTGTTGTCGGACCTAGGGTAGACAAAATGGAGTAAGAAATATTAAACTATATGTATAAACTATGTATAGCACTCGGACTGAGTGATCAAAACTTTAGTGAAGCAAATTGACTTTATAGAAGGTGTGATAATTTAAAAAGTTATGTCTTTAGTTTTGCTCTGAACTCAGTTGAGCTGTCGATCTTTCGCAAATGTGAAGGGAGGTTATTCCAAGCTGTGGGGCCTGCTACGGCCAAAGCTCGCTCTCCGAAATTGGTGTTGGGATTGCGTTTAGGTACAGTGAGTCTACCTATGGCCGTTGAAGACGCTGATCGAAGATGTGACTGGAAGTTTACCAACATATTTTTATTTTTTGCTCCTACCTAGCAGTACCTTGAATTGTGTAATATTTTTAAACTTTTTACTTTTTCTTCTATTGTGTACATACTTCTCACTAACTAATTTCATTGTACTTCTTTATTACATACTTGTATATCAATGGCATAATATTCTGTATATAAATGTTAAGTAAATAAAATCCTCTCCCACATTTACAAGTCGGATTTATTTCAAATTTAGATAGATGAAAATAACCGACGGAATTATTTTGATGGATAATTTACCATAAATAGATAAGACTTATATCATAGTGGAAGAGGTCGTGTAAAATTAGTAGTGTCACATTCGCTGTAAAGATAAACCAAAGGTCAGAGGTCAGAACTATATTTAAACGCGATTATTTAAGAAATAAACGAACATTTCTACTAATGTTTTCAAGTAACTAACACCTGGTGATGATTATTTACTTCATTGATATTATTTAAAATTGTAGTTACCAGAAGCGAAGCTAACAGTACACAATGGAGTTCTTATACTAACCCTGATGTATGACAGTAAGGCATAGAAAGATACAAAAGTAGACTGAAAGCTGTAGAAATGAGATCCCTGAGGTGTTTGTGCAGTAAAACCACGTATGACCGTGTTAAAAATGTGGATATCCGAAAATAATGCAAATCTGATGTAAGAGTAATGAATATAATCAAGAAAGATGGTTTGAACATGTAGAGCAAATGAACGAAGAAAGGAGTGTGAAAAGAAAATATGACGTTAAAGTCGATGGAAGAATAATTCGGGGACGTCCGAGGAAAACATGGCGCGATCAAGTGAATCAAATACTTGAGTCGGGCAATGTGAAGAGTCGGAATAACAGAATATTATGTACGAGGCGATGTATGAATGTGAGTGATGCAAGGAGTTTCTGTTAAGACAGAGTTGTATGGCGGTCCGTCATCTCTGCCTACCTCTGTGGAGAAACGGCGTGATGGTCAGTTAGTTAGTTAGTCAACATTAAAATCTACAAAATTACAAACATTTGTTGAATTTAAAAATGCATTCTGTGATAGGTAAATAAGTTATTGATATTTCATTATAGGAAGTTAATCAAACAAAGATTAGTATTCAACAAAAATAAGGCTCAATGTACCAAGGTCGATGCTTTTATTTTTAAACGATACCTAATCACTAATGATTTTCAGGATGAGTTTGACCGAATCGTTTTTATTCACCAATTAAAACAATTCGGGAGATATATTAATATTTGTTTATGAATCTTATTACTTATATTTACTTATCGAACCGACCGGTTTTGGGTGTTCTTGTCGTTAAATAAAAAAGTTCTATATTCAAGCAAGAAGACCACATTTTTTTTATTTACAAATATAAAATCTGAAAGATTCAGTTGATTGGCAACCAATTTTGTAATACATTAAACTAAATAAATCAATTAATATTAAAATATTTGACTTCATACCAATATCGCTCACATGCTTGTTGTATTATGATAATCCGCATTAATCGTGTTGACACAATATTCAGAGATTTCTTTCTAATTTTCTTGAGTTTCAAGTCTTGGTAGTAATTCAATCTTTTTCAAAAATTACTTTGTTGTAGACCACGGACATTATTTTATTTTTTATGACCGACCGGTTTCGTTTAGCCTAAGTATCATCAGGGTATAAAATTAAACTAAGCAAAAAATACAAAGTGTACGGTTATATATACATATCTGTTGAATCAAACCTAGGACAGTTCACCGATTTTGTACTTAATCCTATGGACAGTGGGAAACAGGTTGATTCCACTTACACTGATTTCACTAAAGCATTCGACAAAGTAAATCACGATATACTATTAAATAAACTCTGGAAGATTGGTGTTTGTGGAAATCTATAAAGATGGTTCTCCTCGTATATTAAAAATAGAAATCAAGCTGTTGCCTTAAAAGGTTACATGTCACAGATTATATCCCTTCCCTCAGGGGTACCTCAAGGCTCCCATCTGGGACCTCTATTATTTATTTTGTATATAAACGATATGAAACATATCATTAGTCATTCTTCTTTCCCACTTTATGCAGATGATATGAAATTATATAAATGCATTAACTCCATAGATGATTGTAACAAGTTACAAGAAGACTTAAACAATATTATGGAATACTGTAAAAACAATCAATTATATCTGAACATAAACAAATGTAATGTTATAACTTTTGCACGAAAAAAAAATCCAAATAATTATACGTATAAATTAAACCATGTACCCCTACAAAGAGTAGAAACAATAAGAGATCTTGGAGTGTTACTTGATTCCAAAATGCTTTTTAAGGATCACATTGAATATATGTTAAAAAAGCTCATGAACAAATGGGCTTTATTTTACGAATTACAAAACCTTTCACTAAGCCAAACACTCTGATTCTTTTATATATGGCATATGTAAGGTCGCAGCTTGATTTCGCCTCAATAATTTGGAATCCTCAATATCGAACCTATATTGATCGTATTGAAAATGTTCAAAAGAAGTTCATTAAACACCTATCGTATCGTTTTAGTTATTATCGGTTTAATCCCATTGCTCTATATAAACGTAGAAAAATCTTGGATGCTTTGTTCCTATACAAAGTTGTGAACTGTCTTGTTGATTCATCATATCTCCTAGAAAGGATTGCATTTCGTTGGCCTGAACGCAATACAAGATCAAACGATCTGTTTAAAATACCTCACTTAAAGGCTAAAAGCGCACAAAACTCGTTGATAGGACGAATCTGTAAAACTCATAATACCCTGCGAGATGTAGACATTTTCAACCATAATTTGAAATCCTATAAAATGAAACTTACTGAAGTGTTACTTTAAATGATACTAATTCTACTGTTATCTATCTACTGTACTTAATTTAACATGTTATGCTTATACCTAAATCTTCACTTGTTAATATAACCTAAATGTACTTATTAATGGAACTTGATTGGTCGAAAATATGTATAATTGTAACTATATTTAAACTTATATGACTGTTTGTTTCCTAAATGAAGAAAATAAAGAAAATAAAGAAAATAAAATAAAATAAATAGAGGGAGAATAAAATATAAAATAAAATAACAGAACAATGAGAAAGCAATAGAATAAAATTTAAATTATAACAAAGGAATATAGAGAAAAAGACAGATAAAGACAGCGCCCTTGAGGTGATTTTTCACAAAAACGGCGCTATACAAATTATCCAAATATTATTATTATTATTAATATGAATTGAAAGAGACAAAACGTCAACTTAGAAGGTGATTAAAGAAGAATGATACATTTTATGAGTTTACAGGAAATATAACTAATATTGCACTACTGGAAAAATTCGTACATTTTCAATCATTTTATTTTGTGTCTTTTTCTGTTTTATATATAGTTAAGAGTATTATATTTGTTGTCTCTTTCTCTCTCATGGTGTACGACGTATAAACCCGAAGAAAGTGATGTTTCGCAAATTTGTAAAGGTTGGGTAAAAAAAATAGCTCTCTCTCTCCATATATATTCTTACTCCAAGACCTAAACAATGTTGACAGCAACAAAAAAACATTAAAAACAACGAAGAAATAGGTTTAGGTACGAAGCGAGGCCATTTTTTACAACTCAGCGCAGTGCAATCTGCGGATTTAAAAATATAGTTCGTTAATTCCTCCTTCGACCTGCTGCAAAGCTAAGCGTGTCAAGTTGCAGAGGAGTATCGCTAGATTTATAGTGTCGAAGGTCGCGCCGATCTGGACGCATGCGCAATGCGCATATCCGAATCTCTTTTCATACAAGCAAGGTCAACTGAATAAATTATGTTTCTATATTATATTGCAGATAATATGTAAGGTAGAGGTGTTGTATAATTTTGTATTAGTAAATGAGTTTGATGTTGTTTTTTTAAACTGTTGGACAGAGGTCGAATATATTTTTTAAGTAAACATAAAAATGACTAATTTTTATGCTCAAACCTGGACCTTTATAAATTTAAACAAGTACTGGCATTTTTGGTAGATAGTATGATTGAACACTTTTTATATTTTTTATAGTTAATACCGCGCAAGAGTCCCAACTGCTACCAACCGTCTAGAGCCAGTGAGTCTATGGCATTCCCAACTATAATAATAATAATAATAATAAAGTTTTATTCCGGAAGGTATGCAGGAGTAGTGCAATGCAATACCTTCCATAATTGATATCAATACATTGTAATAATAATAGAAACAAAAATAAAAAATGAACAGAAATTCATAAGAAATAAATAATAAAATAAAAAATATATGTAAAAAATAATAATAATGTAGATAAAAGTAAATAAATTAAAGAATAAAATTAAGAAAATATTAATGGAGAAAATACTATGGTATGTTGTGAGGCTGAAGGTAGTGGAGATGGGAAAGAGATGGGAAAGAGGAAGGTTGGAAACTTGGAGTAACAATATATAAAGAGACCTAATTATTTTTACCCAACCCATACAAATTTGGGATAAATCGGATTTTTACGTCGTACATCATGAGAGAGAAAGCTGAAACAAAAATTTCGCACAATATCACTCCGCTTTTATGTATTGTAAGAATGTTCTCCGTCTTTCGCGTCTTCGGGGACTCCGCCCACACGTTTTGATATGCGACTAAATTGGAGATAGCTCAACGATTTTCTAGGTTATGTGCCATATTTTTGCTTATAACAATACTGTGAAAAATAGTTATACAAATAAACAAACACATTATGTCGACATGTGCATGAATGGATGTATAAATACTCTTGCTCTAGTCCTAGCCATGCCCAGGTCTAGCCGAATCAGGCAAAAATCATCAAATCATCACTAACTACAGATAGTACAGAAGCGCTCCCTCCTGTATATTATTGCTCTGAGGTTGGAAAGTAACTGGCTATTCAGATCTGGTCACCAAACACGGCTACAGCCACTTCAAGCCCCTTTTCGATTTTGAATAAAGAGTATTTACCACTCTGGAACGTGCCGCAAATATACTGCATATTATTTTTTTAATGAATTAAATGTTATAACACGTGTTAATTTAATTTAATTTATTTGCGCATGCCTTGAATCCTCTAGACTGATAGTTGAGGATCTTACCACTCAACCGCAACCAGTAGAGAACATTTATGGAGTAAACCATATCTAAGGAAGCAGTGACGACTCGTGGCTTTTTTGTCTGCTAAAGTGCTGAGATTGAAAAAAACCGTGCAGTGCACCACCAAAACTGAAAAATCCTGAAAATATTCATACAAAAAAATTGTTGAAAAAAATGAAAAATCATTTTCGGCTACAACCACATTAATAACGTCGTATATTTTAATCTGGGGACGCCCTAGGAAGACCTGTCACGATCAAGTGAACCAAATACTTGAATCGAACCATGTGAAGAGTCAAAATAACAAAGAAGAGTATGTATAAGATTATGATGTATGAATGTGAATGAAGCAAGGAGTGTGCGCCGAAGCAGAGTTGTATGGCGGTCCGTCCTTTCTGCCTACCCTTGCGGGGAAACGGCGTGATGATTAGTTAGTCACTTCGACAAAACGGGCAACAACCATTACATATAAAAAAATATTATTATTACATTACATTACCTAAAAACCCTTTACTGCTCATTAGTTCGCCCTCATCTAGAATATGCTAGGGAAATTTAGTCCCCTTTCTATACCGTTCATATTCATCATATTGAATCCGTACAACATCGCTTCTTACGCGGTATTGCATGGAGATTAGGGCGAGAAAGAGGCGATTATTCATATGATGGAATCGAACAATTATTGAAAATGTCTTTATTAGAAAAGCGCAGGAAAGACTATGATTTAATTTTCATTTACAAAATTATTAATTGTTTTATTGACTCACCTTCTCTGTCGCAACTTATCCAGTTCAATATTCCTTGCCATAGACTCCGAAACAATAAATTGCTTTTCCTCAATCATCACAATACTAATTATGGGTATAATTCTCCAATGTCCAGAATGTCAAGACTTGTTAACTCAAGCCATGGTCTTGAAATTTTTGGTAGCAGTTTAAACGATTTTTGTCATTCTTTACGACTCTACCAAAATTTTGAATAGACTATGGCTTGAATTTTCTCTCTTATGTTTATTTTGTCCTATTTTTGTCATCGCTTCATTTATTATTATGTATGTGCTATTCTTTCTCTGTTGCTCTTTTTTCCATTTCGTGTTTTATATGTCTTTTTTTGTAATTGGACTTTAGTCCGTTAATTTATAAAAAATATATTTGTTAATTTATATATGTTAGTTTTGAGTCACTGGTTATAAGTATTAGGCATAAGTTAATATTAACTTTTAGTATTAATATTTTATTTATTCTGCTGAAAGCGCCCTTGAAATATAAATCAGTTAATAATTATTATTATTATAAGTTAGTCAAGATTAGGTAAAATGTTACACAAGGGCTCTATGCATTCACCAGTTAATTATCGAGCACCACGTTTAATATTTTTATCTTGTAGGAACTTTAAACCAACAAATTCCCCATAAAAGAGTGTCTAATACTCAGCAGCGTGGCTCGCAGCTTTCGGCGACGGGTAGACATTATAAAAACTAACGGCCTGGTGTTTTATATTTATAAACAAGGAACAGATGTCGGAGAGGATTGAATAGGGTCCACTAAACGCTGTGGCACACGCTCTCGAATGCTACTTAAAATCTTACAAATATTTCAAAATAAAGCCAGCTAGTTAGCCTCGGGATGCCCAAAAAGGATGAGGGATTCCAATTGACTGACACTGTGAACAGTGGTTACACCTTCAGATCGCAGCTATTTGTGTTCACTTTTAATATCATCTACCACTTTTAATCAATTTTTGCCAGAATTAATTTGCTAGTTTCAATTTTTCTCCTTACCTGTACCTTTTAATGTCCTCACCTTAGAGTATATAGAGTGGTATCTATCTAAGGCAGTGTAGTCAGTTTTTGATGGTTTTTACCGGACTCGGTGGACCTGGGCGTGGCTAAGACTAAGATTACGGTATTTATACATCTATTAATAGCACATATCGACAAAGTGTTTTTGTTTATTTGTGTAACCACTTTTTCACAGTATTGTTATCAATAAAAATATAGCATATGACCTAAAAAACCGTTTAGCTGTGTCAAGTTTAGTGGCATGATAAAAAATGTGGGCGGAGTCCCACGGTGACCCAGGACCCCAAAACATTGCGACAGTACATAGAAGCGGAGTATTATATTTGTTGTCTCTTTCTCTTTCATGGTGTACTGCGTAAAAACCCGGAGAAAGTGATCTATCGCAAGTTTGTATAGGTTAGGTAAAAATAATTAGCTCTCTCCATACTCATGGCTCTAGTTTGGAGAATTTAAAACTTGATTTATTATCTGTCGTTACAAAAGAAAAGAATCGTTGAATAGTAATAAAAATGAGGAGCAATAATGAAGAGGTAATGAAGTAATAATAATGAAGTCTTAGATGTAAGTGACTAGTAAGGAGTTTAACTCAGTAGTTAGTAACTAGTTTTAAGGCCTATTGTAAGTCACTAGTTGAAAATATAAGTTTTAAGTCACCAAAATAAATCTTAACCGTAAGTTATTATTTATGTATTTATTTATGAATTAACGGACTAAAGTCCAATTACAAAAATACATATAAAACACGAAATAGGAAAAAAGAGTAACAGAGAAGGAATAGCATATACATTAAAATAAATGAAGCGATGACAAAAATAAGGCAAAATAAACATAACAGAGAACATTCAAGCCATGGTCTAGTCAAAGTTTTAGTAGAGTCGTAAAGAATGACAAAAATTATTTAGAATGATACCAAAAATTTCAAGACCATGGCTTGTGTTAACAAGTCTTGACATTCTGGACATTGGAGAATTATATCCATAATTAGTATTGTACCCATAATTAGTAATTAAAATTTTTTTTTTTTTCGAGGGAAGCATAAACTTAGGGGTGTGACATTGTATGTGAAATAAAACAATAATCTGTATGTAATGTTATTTAGTTGATGTAAAAGCCCTGACGAAGCATGAGAAAAGCGAAACCTGGTTGGTGATCAACTCTAATAAAGTGGTGTTTTACAAAGTTTATTGTTTTATTTAATATAACATGTAAGTTATTAGTTATAAGTTTAGGTGATAAGTTATAGGTCAGATAAATTAATTTGTAAAGCGCCCCTGAGGTGATTTTCCCATGAAAATGGCGCTATAAAAGTTATCCAGTTATTATTATTCCTTTCTTAGTTCATTTGCTTTGCATGCCAAAGCCATATAAGCGTCCCTTTCTTACTCATATTCATTACGCTTACATCAGCCTTGCATTATTTTCGGATATCCATATTTTTAACACGGTCATACATCGTTTTACCGCACATGTCCCTCAGGAATCTCAATTCAGCAGCATTCAGTCTACTTTCATCCTTCTTCTAGCTCCATGCCTCACTGCCATAAATCAGGGTTGGTATAAGCACACCACTGTGGACTTTTTTCTTTGGTCGAAAAAAAAAAGGAATTGAAATAATACACGTACAAAATATTAATGAAGGATATTAGGTCTCATTTCTGCAAAACGCCATCAAGAGGGAGTCCATCCTGGCAGCGTTAAGATTGATGGGGACAATATCTTACTTTCCACGTGCTAAAAAGGGTACGGATCCCGCCGTGGGATTCAAACTCGATCCATCCGAACGCTGGCTGAATAAGTTGTTCTTCTTAGTAGTAAATGTCATTTTAATCGACCGTGCGTCAAGGTGGTCTCCGCATATATAAGTTCATTGTTGACAAACTATTTTATTGTAGTTTAACGGGATGATGATTTTTCGAAGAACAACGCCTTAGTCCCAGTGGCTCTGGACAGTCGGGACTAGAGTCCAGCACCACACGGTTATGATAAAAAATAATAGGTACGCACCTAAATCACATAATTGCACAGTTCAATACAAGTCCTATCCGCGTATAGAATGCTAATGATTATTCGAATAAATAATAGTCGGTATGCCTGCTTTTGACACATGTCAGAGTTTTCGTCGGGCAGAATTATTAACTGACGGTCAGTGGTGGATTATTCAACAAAATAATAAAGACTCGAATACCATCTGAATAACATTATGCATGTTTTTGTGGATTTGCTGTAGGGTAATTTAATTTTGTTTATATTTGAATTAGAAACTGTGCAACCAATTGCGAAATATCTTGAATGAACATGATTTCACATAGGCTTTGATATAAGCTATAATCGTGCGAAGCATCACATGTCGTTTAATGCCTCAAATAGTCGATAATAATAATAATAACAGTGAACTAACATTGCGCAGTTTTGTGAAATTTCACCTCAAGTGCGCTTCATACTAAATTAATTATGCTTATAAGACTAACTAACAAGGAGAAAATAATATGTATGCAAATTAAAACTATCTAAAATCATGATCGTTATCATAAAATCATGAGAGAAAAGGGTTTAGACATGGGTATAGCAGTGCATGTGTACATCAACAGATTGAAAATAAAAATACCAGAAGTTAAGGGTATAAAAATTCAGATGAAACGTGTAAATTCATATTAAGATATTTGTCAAATCAAAGAAAAGGATTTTAGATTGGGGAAAGTTAATATGTTGGTACTTAAAACATTAATATTCAAGTATTTTAAGTAAACGATTCTAAAAATGCAAACAGAGTAAATAATAATAGTAATAATAAATCTTTATTTAAATACAGTTAACAGTAATAACAGCAAAATAATAAAAATAAAAGCAGAATAATCATAAAAAATACATAGGGTGTACCATATAAAGGTGTAGGTACATTTATATATTTCAACAAGAGATCTATACATTGTAAATAGTATATATATATATTTATATAAATATTACAGAAATAATAATTGAATAGAAATAAAGACCATTATCCGTATTTGCTTAATACATATAACATAGTTTTTGTATACAGTTATTACTTTTTTTTCTCGTAATCTGCCTCACTAGGCAAGCCTGTGTTGAGGCAGTATATAACATGTAACAAAAGAACAATAAATATTTTATGACAATGAATATATGGTTTTCAGTAGATAGTGAGGAAATTGAGTTATAATGATAGAAGTAAGGAGAAAACCGAAACAAAGCAAATTAGGGACGTTTTTAAAGAAATCAAATTTAAATAAGTTTCGTTTTGTATGTAGGATTTTTAAACAATTTGGTTTTAAGACCCGTTTGAACTCTGCTAAGTTCTGTATGTTGGCAAGTTTTGTGGGAAGCTTATTCCAGATGACTGGACCAGGAACATTAATAGCGCGATCACAGTAGACTTCGTCATTTCAAAATGACATTCATCAGAAATAGTCGAACTTCATCTTTTCAAAATGCAACCTGAAATAAGGCGATCCGACTACTCTATAAAGCTTCACAGATCTTTGACATCTTTGGGTGCACATATCGCCGGAGGAAAGGCTAAGAATGAGAAAAGGGCTTAAGCGACACTTGGTCAAAAATGAGTTGAAAATGTAGTTTTGATCAGTTTTCTGCATCGAATGCTCTGACTCTTGTTTGATTTTGAAGACTTTTGTGGCCCTTCAGCCATCTTAAATATTTTAACCATCTGGGAGAAGGCTTGACTCAAGCGACACAAGTTTGGGACTTTTTTTAGCTTTTTGTCGCTTCAGGTAACTCAGTGAGAGCATTGAGTTACCCGAGTTAACTTTTTTTCAAAATCTAACCGGGTAATGAAGAATTATGAATTTTATTGCAAATAAAAAAAAAAACTTTAAAGTGCTCTGGTGTACTTCCCAAAATGGCGCTTCAGCCCTTTTGCTTTTCCGGCTACGATATGTAGATGGGGAGGTTACAATGGAGCTATCAGAACTATTATTTTTTAACCCTCTTTCTCATACTAAACGGAATATTTCCATTGATTGTTTTCGCTTTAGAAGGCAATTTATATGACCCCCTGGTCTAATGTTTACTAAGTTGCTCATTATTCCCAGCTAAATTCCTCCCCAATCTTTCGGTACAAATTATTGTCAATCCCCTTTAGACAAAAAATCGCTTTCCTACAATGCTTAACCATCAGTAAAAAGAAACAAGTTCTTCCATAGATGAAACTTTACTTTTGCAAGTGATGATCATAGCCTTGCTACACCGAGCACATAAAAATGTGTTCCAATTACGTTCAGAGATGCTTTACTGACCGATCGAAGTCTCATTTCCGCCATATTATTAGTTTAGTATAACTATGCTATAAACGTAGAGTTTAGAATACCGTATTGTATAATACCTTCGAGCGTTATATAACGACAGTAAAAAGGTTCAAGCCATTACGAAACAACAAAAGAGTATTTATGCAGAATCATGAACTTTTTGGTGAAGTGGTTTTAATTTAATGGTCTAAGTATACTAACTTGTAGCGTCAATGTTTTACCTTGAATTTTTGTAATGTTCTGAACAATAATTTAAATAAGCAATGCAAATGAGTACAGCACGGTTGTACAACAATACTAAATAAATGCATCGTTTGTATGCAACCATTTCTAAAACGAGCGCGTTATGGCTTCTGTTGTAAAATTAGGGTGAACGCTTCATCGTTTTGGCTTACCCCTAGGGGAAAGGTTAAGTACGTTATTTGGAGTTATGGAGCTTTGAAGAAACAATGACGCCTCTGTGGCTGAGCTGTAAATTCCTTGATTCTTAATATTTTACTTTATTTATATTAATTATTTTCATATTTGTATTTGTACATGAAATGGCTTTAGCTATGTTCATTGACCAAATCAGATTAGCTAGATATTTCCAGACCTTAAGCCTGTCTACTATGATTGCGCTTTTGGTGTACCTGGTCCAGTCATCTGGAATAAGCTTCCCTCAAAACTTGCCAACATACAGAACCTAGCAGAGTTCAAACGGGTCTTAAAAACAAATTGTTTAAAAATCCTATATTCAAAACAAAACTTATTTCAATTTAATTTCTTTACAAACGTCCTTAATTTGCTTTGTTTCGGATCCTTACAACTCATTGTCATTACTGTCTACTGAAAACCATATACTCATTGTCATAAAATATTTATTGTTCTTTTGTTACTTGTTATATTAACATTGCTTGCATTTTTAGAATCATTTACTCAAAATACTAAAATATTAATATTTTCAAATACCAACATGTTAACTGTCCTCAATCGAATTTCTTTTCTTTGATTTAACAAATATGTTAAGGCTCAGCACCCAAAAATAGACACTTTTCGGCTTTCTAGTACAAGCAATCCTACAAATAATTCATCTGTTAATTATATATGGGTAGTTGGAAAAATGTCTGAGGTTTCCAGTGAATACAATTATTAAACAGTAATCTTTTAAATTCTTTATGAAAGCATACTAGAATTTTTAGGTAAAACGTTGTTTTCTGGTTTCAAAACTGCACCTTTTTGACATTTGGTGTGTTTTTTATAGAATTTAAAGGATTACAGCTGTAAAATTGTACCCTCAGATATTTCTGAACCGAAATTTTTACATCATGATTTATTTTGAAGATCACGTATGTGATTTTAATTCATACGTTTCATCTATTTTTTAATTTCGTAAAAATCATATGTCCTCATGATTTATTTTAAGGATCATGATTAGTTTTAGTGCATATTAGAATAATTATAATTAATTTAGTATGAAGCGCACTTGAGGTGAAATATCACAAAACTGCGCTATAGTAGTTCACTGTTATTATTATTACTCCTTCCGCTCTAACTTCGATTAGCCTCACAACACTCCCCAAATAAGGATGCCGCAGTTCCACCGGCTCTAGACAGTTGAACCTGTTATGCGGTAGGTTTAATTGAAAAAGTTGAATAAAGCGTGCAGTGAGGATATTTGAAAAAATGGATTTAAAAACTAGTTTCACCTTTCGGTAGCTGTTCGTTTGACCGTCTGGAGAGATTAGTATGTCAAACTGCACCTATGATATTATATTAGCCTGAAATCGAACCCGTTACCTCCGGTTATATGCTATCGCAGCCGTTGCACCGCCAAGGTCGTCGACTCTGTAAGGTCGTGCCTCTGCAAAATAATAGAAATTCATTAAAAACAAATTATAATCGGAACAAAACCCACGATTGAGGAGGATCCACAACAAGCTACCTACCTTAGCAACGACTATTGTACAATATTTTACTAAATATATTTGCGGCATGTTTCAGAGTGAAATTGGCCATTCAGAATCGGAACATTGCTTGAAATGGTAATGTCCCTACTTAGTCTCTTATTGAGCGATGAATCACCTTTAGAGATATAAATTTTAATCAAATATCTGTTCTATATAGAAGGCCAATTATGAAACTTTTTCTGATACCATAAAGTCTAACAATGAACATAAATAATTTAAATAAACACCAACAATAATTTTGCTAATATCATATCCTCTGAGTCTGAGTGTAAAACTGTATCTTTCTACAAACTAAAAATAACTAAAATAATTGTGTTTATCTAAAGTGACCTGCCAGGTAAGAATGCTTCTGTATATAATTTAAATGAATATTAATATACCATGGATTAAAATTATGTAGTAAGAAATAAGATAGAGCCTAGGAATCGAGATTTGTACTGCGCCCTTGAGATGATTTTTCACAAAAGCAGCGCTATACAAATTATCCGAATATTATTATTATTATTAATTTTTTGACCGGTTAGTAGCTGAGTTGACAAACGCGTCGGATTCCAACCAGGGCGTCGTGGGTTCAATTCCTCTACTGGCTAAGTCCTCTATCATTGCACGAGTAAGATTTTCCAGTTATTACGATGATAGTAAGAGTTTTTTAAAATATTGTCAGGTTATTCTTCTCCATTCTTCTCTTATTCTATTCTTACTTTTTAAAAAATACGTTAGTTCAAAAATATCATCATTATTTGTGATCAGATCTGAATAGTGAGATACTTTCAACCTTCCTCTCCTTCTCTGATTCCCCCAACCACTCGTTTTATCCTCGAAACACACTCCAATCCGCTCCTGTGCAACGGCCTCCATGGTCGAGTGGCAAGACGCTCGACTACGAATCCAAAGGTTTCCGATTCAATAACTTTTTAAAATTAATATGTGTCACAACACATTTAATTCATAAAAAATACATAAAGTATATTTCCAGCACGTTCCAGAGTGGTAGATATAGAAATATCGTCCTAGTGAAAGACTACCATTAAGAATCGAAACGTTGCTTAAAATGGCTTTGGCCGTGTTTGGTGACCAGATCTGAATAGCCAGGTACTTCCCTGATAATAATACAGATAAATAAATGTTGTACTAAAGATAAAGCTATCTACCAGAATGTTTTTATTTAATATTATTGATTAATCGAACATGGTTATAAATGGAAATAGTTATGTAGAAAGCATCCAACCCACAATTTGCCAAAATTGCATTTTACATGTTTTCCTACGATGACGGCCTCCATGGTCGAGTGGTAAGACGCTCAACTACGAATCCAAAGGTCGCAGGTTCAAACCCAGCGTGCGCCATTAACTCTTATCTAATTGATGTGTGTCATTACATTTAATTCACTTATAAAATAATGTTAAGTTTATTTGCGGCACGTTCCAGAGTGGTATATATAGAAATATCGTCCTGGTGAAAAACCACCATTCATAATTGAAACGTTGCTTAAAATGGCTTAAGCCGTGTTTGGTGACCAGATCTGAATGGCCAGGTACTTCCCTATCACCTACCCCTCCCCACTACCTTCAGCCTCACAACATACCCCGATTGGGGATGCAACAGTCTCACTGGCTCTAGACTCACAATAAAAATAAAAAATTACAAAAATTCACAAAAAAAACACTCGCTTAATATTTTCCAGCTGAGCATTTTTGCGTAATGTTCGCCGGCGCAATCGCGTTTCTTATAAATAATGAAATCTAATCAAATTCAACGAATACTAAGCCTTGCCCTAATAGCCGCACAGGAAAATGAAATGTAAAAAATGGATGAACTTTTTGTAGCATCACGCTATTTTCCACGAAGGTTGGGGAGATCTATCTTCGCCACACATCCACACGCTAACCTAACCTCCAAATGCCCTGTCGTTAGCTTATGGCGTTCTGTTCCATGGGATGGTTTCGTGATGCGTTCATGGTAAAAAGTTGATAGAGTTAATTTTTAGAATTTGGCAAAAAAATTATAAAATACAAATTGAAAAAATAAATAAATTAGGTCGTATTTATAGTTGGTAGAGTTTTGGTTTGAATTTGGGTTTGATTTTATTGTGCTTTTCACAAATAAAACTAACTAACCATCAGGCCGTTTCTCCGTAGGGGTAGGCAGAGAGGACGGACCGCTATACAACTCCGTCTTGGCAAAAACTCCAAGCTTCATTCACATTCATACATCGTCTCATTCATACTCTTCTGTTATTCTGACTCTCTACATAACCCGATTCAAGTATTTGATTCACTTAATCGTGACATATCTTCCTCGGGCGACCCCGACTTCTTCTTCCATTCATTCGAAAGTGAACATCATATATTCTTTTCATACTCCTTTCTTTGTTCATTCGCTCTAAACGCTCAAACCATCTACACGTCCCTTTCTTGATCTTATTCATTACGCTTACATCAGCCTTGCATTCTTTCCGGATATTCACATTCTTAATACGGTCATACATGGTTTTACCGCACATACCTCTCAGGGATCTCATTTCCACAGCATTCAGTCTACTTTCATCCTTCTTTGGCAGTTTCATGCCTCACTGCCATACATCAGGGTTGGTATAAGCACTCCATTGTGGACTGTGAGACAACTTCTTTGGAGTCTTTGGACAATTTCTTATTTGCGCCAACAGCGTCTTTCCTGAATAATAATAATACAATAACAGTGAATTTATATATACACAAGGCTAATGTAAGCGTAATAAATAGGATCAAGAAAGGGACGCTTAGATGGTTTAGGCATGGAGAGCGAATGAACGAAGAAAAGAGGGGGAAAATATATATAATGTGACAGTGAAAGGAAGAAGAAGTCGGTGGCGCCCGAAGAAGACATGATGCGATCAAATACAATATGTTAATCAAATACTTAAATCGGGTCATGTTAAGAGTCAGAATAACAGAAGGGCATGCATGAGACGATGTATGAATGAATGTGAATGTACCAAGACAGAGTTGTATGGCGGTCCGTCCTCTCTGCCTATCCCTGCGTAAAAACGGCGAGATGGTTAGTTAAACTGCAGGCAGAAAAACCTACATATTTTTTCGAATGTTTACAACAAATCGTAGATGAAATTCCCGTTGTATCAATTTTTGAGGGTTTTTTAATGAGAATCTTATACGCCGACTAGGTAATGTCGTTTTCACCAGAAATGGAGCAATTAAAAGACGTACCTATTCTAGATTAAACCGTAAAATGATTAAACGATGATTTGGGGCCTTCCGAGAAAATACTGTTACCCAGAAAGCATTGGCGAAGGTAACTCTTCTTCGATAGGGGTCAACGTTCGATTTATAACCGGCAAGGTGTCCGAAATCTGAAGGCGCGGCGTGCATTATGAATGAGACGAGCACAAGTTTAGCTTCATCAAACAAATGACGATGATGAAGATGTATGAATGAAGCTAGGAGTGTGTGCCAAGACAGAGGTGTACGGCGGTCCATCCTCTCTGCCTACCCCTGGTAGAAACGGCGTCGTGGTTAGTTATTCAGTTAGATAGTAAGAATAATGTGCGTTGGGGAAAAACTTCAACGTTTTAGTGAACACTTCACGAATTGCTAGTTCTTTAAAATGAACCCTTCGCAGTGAACACTTCAATTAAAGTCGAACTCGCAAAAAAGAGATTTGAATTTATCCGGTGATTTGTTCAGTTCTTTTTGTAACCGGTTCCTTGATATTTTTTTCGAAAAGTACTAGCAAATCGACCAAAGTTCCTCGCAAAACAAAAGTAAAGATTTAAAAATGAAAACAACTGAAACTGGTTCCTCGCCGAAAAAAACATGTATTAGTTCTTTGACCTTTGAAAGTGAAATAAGCTGGAACTGGTTCCTCGCCAAAATAAAAAAGTACCAGTCGATATAGATTTTAAAACGAAAAGAACTCTTAATAAAATCACGTTCCTTTAGATCAAAGTACTTGAAATGAAGTAGTTCTTTGTAATCTAAGTTCCATTGAAGTATTTGTTCAATGAAATTAAATGAATAAAGTTTGAACTGCCGCAAAATGAAATAGTTCACACGGAGCAGTTAGAACGCTAAAATGAACTACCAACTCAAATTGAAGTATTTGTTCAATGAACAATGAAGGAAGTAGGAACTGCTGCCAAAAGAAGTAGTTCTTTGAAGTAGTTCTTTCAGAGCGGTCACAAAGCTAGTATAAACCTTGGTAAATCGAACTTTAATAGTTTTGTGTTGAGGTGTACTTTTTTTTGATTGGCGGAGAACTTATTTGATATATAAATCATTCTTCCTTTTTTTGACTTTGATATCGAGATTTTTATGGCACCCGTAAAATGGTAATGGCAAATGAAACCTGATTTTAGGGCGAAATTTACATATTATATACATAATCGCTATTGCTTGTAGGTGGATTCGACTCTTTTCGTCAATACTTAGATGTATTTATTTATAATTTTTTATCACGCAATTTAAGTAAAGTGTATCTAACTATGAGTAAACATCACAACACCCAGACGCCAAGGCATCTGCCTAATTAACATAGAAATATGTACTTCGATGTATGTTTACCCTGCTGCGGGAGTCAAACCTATTAAAGCCAAGTGTGTATATCCAACATTAACATCAACTACTGAGGTATAGAAACAAAAATAATCATTAACACCAGCTTCGAAAGAATCTCCATCGACAGGAGAAGGCGTCTAAAGAAGAAAGAAAAGCTTTATACTCCAACCAATAAAAAATAAAAGCTGCAATTACTTCCTGCCCACAGTCTAATATAAACACACGTAGATGCTCAAGTCTATTGATTGAACAGGCCGATGATATTGTCTAACGTCGAACACGGGAAAGGCTTAATCTCCGATCAATATTCACAAGTTACAGTCAATCAGGTCCAAATAGTTTAAAGGCAGGAGATACTCTAACTGCGGCAAAAGACAATGTTCTCAATGAAATCCGTGTGGGTTACTTTGTTCCTTGCAGCTCGCCGCAGTGCTTCCAAACTTCTCGCATTATTTCAGTGCGAGTGTTACAAGTATAGGTTACTCTACCAGAGATGAAACAAACAATACATGTTTAGTGTTGGGTGTATTTTGTATCGGTATACGCTCCGACGGCGATGTATTTACGATGCGTCTAAAGAAAGAGCCCTATTTATTGTCACTAGTGGAAAAGGGACAGCAAGTGTTTACGATGATTCTTCTAGTATATTGAAAGTGCACTTACAGCGTTTTTTATTTATGCAGTTCGACCGGGTGCTGTTGAAAATAATATTTTAATCGGTTTTGAAGAAACAGTGGTTAGCATCCATGATCGTGCTCGAGAATGTCCCAAATCGGGGAATACTACGAATTACTGGATACCTAGCGTTTTTTTTAATACTCCCTTAAATTCAGTCCTTTATTGAGAACCGTATTTTAATAACAATGAAATAGAACAACACACATGGTGAAAAAACAATTTGGCTTCAATCTCTGAAGTGTGAAATAATCAGTAATTTTAAAAATAATTAAGCTCTAAACGAAACACGCTGTACGTAAGCTGTGTGAGTACTGTCCTGGCCTCAACTCTGATTGAGAGACCTATAACAAGTAACTCTCAGCGTGCTACGAAGTGGGTAGGCAGAAGGCACCCAGAGTTAGAGGTATCTATTTCCAAACGATTGTTAGTCAATTTGTTGACATTGGTCTGACTCCAAACTAGGATTTCAGGTTAAAATGCAATAGTGTACGTCTCATTCCAACACAACCAAATTTCCGCCAATATAAGTAGATAAAGAGAGACAACAGTGGATTTAAGGACGCGATTGTTTGTAAGATAGTCTATTTAGTATCGTCTCTGACCATTTTTACTACAAATATTTTCATCATAACAAAACAAAACAATATTATTAACACCATTTAAACCATTTATCAAGTCGTAATAACACGCACATGCTAATAGTATGAGGTTTGCTTTAAATTATGGATGTTGCTTGCTGACATTATCTATTTATATCCTTGAAAAATACAAATCTCCAAAAGGTACTGTACAAAATATGAAAAATTGTTGAAATACCTGTGAAAAGTGGTAATTTCTTCTGCTTTTTGGGTCCTGTCAATGCATTCACTCATACAAAACATCGCCACAATGTTTTTTCTTGTATAAAACCACTGCAAATATATCAATAAACGAAAATATAGGAGTTAACACGAAAAACTGTTTGACATTAGTTGTTCCGATCAATGATGTGAAGTTCGCGCGTATGCCGGGACACTGTTAGCGCTGTGCGATATTGACATTTCGGTGACATCTTCTAATTTAAAAAAAAAACACACTGTTTCCTTACCGATAACACAAGTAGCAATGTTAAAGCTGAAAGCTGTGTTGACGTTTGCATAGCGGATGGTTTGTAACTAACACTTTAACCGACTGGTTAGTAGCTGAGTGGACAGACGCGTCGGATTCCCACTTGGGCGTCGTGAATTCAGTACCTCTACTAGCCTTAGCCTCAGTCCTTAATCATTGCACAACTTGGATGAATTAAATAATGTAGATACGTTACTGAGACAGCGCGTGTGAATGCACTAAACTAAGTCCGAGAGACATACCTGAGATTTACTGTGTTGAGTATCACAGATACATTCGTGCGACAGACAAGCTGTCACCAGCCGCCACAAACGCATCGGTGTTAGCTCTTTTCTGATATAAAATGCCTTCCTGTTCTTTTGACGTGTAGAAGTGTAAAAATCATTCGCGATTGAAAAACAAAACTCATGGTGTTTCTTTTCATGCGTAAGTACACATAAAACATGTCAATAAATACAAGTTTATCAATAAATAAATTTACGATAAATCACTTTCTCCGGGTTTTTACGTCGTAAAGCGCGAGAGAGAAACAGACAAGACAAGTTGTCACATAATATCGCACCACTTTTAGGTGTGTAAGCATGTTTTCCGTCTCCCGCGTCTCCGGCGACTGCACCCACTTACGTTTTGTTTTGCGACATAACTCAACAGTTTTTGAGGTTATATACTATATTTTTGTTGATAACAATACTGTGGAAAAGTGGTTATACAAATAAACGCTACATTATGTCGACATGTGCTATGAATGGATGTAAAAAGGTGTGTTCATGAAAACCCTAGCCACGCCCGAGTCAGAAAAAAATCAGCAATCCTGATTACACTGTTTCGCAAAGCTATCCCTCCTAGTATATTATTGCTCTTATTCACAGTAACACGGCCCACAGTTTGTTTGTCTCCCGTCTCGGCGGCTGGTGGACCCAGACCCCTATGGTTTAGGAATGTCTCGTTTTTAGTGAATGGACCATTCTACAGTGTTCTCAGCAATCATCTCATTTCCGACAATGAAAGAAAAGAAAGTGCTGGGGAGAAGAGTGATAGAGAGACCAGAGAGACCCACACAGCGGCTTTTTCTCTAAGCCTCTTCGACTTCAACTGAACCCAAATTACTAGCATTACCTGTTTTATGTGACCGATCCCAAGGTGTAATAAATATTTCATTACCACTTGTTCTCCTCGCTGACGTGTAGGATGGAGACGAGAACAAATGGTACAGCCCAGGTACAACCCAGGTACAACCTAGGTACACCTGGCGGGGTTTTCTTTGTTGTTTAAAAAAGTACTTGCAACTATTTTTGTTTTAGCTATTTTGTTTGTCGCACTGAAAACGTGGAACTTTTGTTGCGAATGCATAGTTTAATAAATACACATAAAGGCAGCCGACTCTTAGATCAGCAACGTCATCGGCTATCGGAAGGCTGGTAGAACCCAAACGCAATCCAAATACTAAGTTTAAAGATCGTGCTTTCGGATTTTCGGGGCCGAAGGCTTGGAATAAACTCCCTCCGGAACTAAGATGCATAACGAGCCCAACAGAATATCGGTCCAAACTGAAAACTTACCTCTTCAGACTCTCATATCCTTAACTTCATTAAAAGAATCTCAACATAATCTGTCTCTATACAAATTTTAACCAAATCCTGTACTATACGACAAATTCAGAAAGTCCGTTTTTTAATCTCGCTCCCATGCCCTAAATCAGAAAAAATAAATAAAATAAAAATAAACAAATAAAAATCACTAGAAAAAAAAAAAAAAAGTAAATTTTAAGTTAATAAGTGTGTCTATCTGATAGGACCTGTCAGGTAGGTGTGTTCCTGTATATTTTCTTATTTAAACTAGGAATTAATATGTAATAATAGAAAATAAGATCTGTACAGCGCCCTTGAGGTGATTTTTCACAAAAACGGCGCTATACAAGTCATCCAAATATTATTATTACTATCAAGAAAACTATTACAAACAGGCATACACATTACTTATCAGTAAGAAGACTGAATGCTGTAGAAATGACGTCCCTGAGGCGATGTTCTTTGAAACCACGTATGACAGTGATAAAAACGTGGATATCCGGAAAGAACGCAAGGCAGATGCAAACTTAATGAATAGAAATAATAAAGGGACGCTTAGATGGTTTGGGCATCTAGAGCGAATGAACGAAGAAAGGATAGATAGATAGAAAGATAGAATATATGACGCGAAAGTGAATGGGGACGGCCGAGTAAGACAAGGCGCAATCAAGTGAATCAAATACTTGAGAGACGAAAAGGCTGATAAGGATATTTAAAAAAGGGTGAATGCAGGAAACTCCATTAATGGAGGACTGAATGATGTTGGCGCAAATAAGAATTTGTCCAAAGAAGCGAAGCTAGCAGTCCACAATGGAGTGCTTATACCAACCCTGATGTATGGCAGTGAGGCATGGAACCGGCAGAGGAAGGATGAAAGTAGACTGAATGCTGTGGAAATGAGATCCCTGAGACGTAGTGCGGTAAAAGCATGTATGACCTTATTAAAAATGTGGATATTCGGAAATAATGCAAGGCTAATGAAGTTAGGAGCAGTAGGGACTCTTGTGTGTTATTCAGATCAAACAAGCAGACAATGTATACATTTTTTCCTGCAAACCTTTACACGATTATTTAGTACTAGGCAATTCACTATCTATTGCATCATCATACTGATGATTGATGTTATCTTTCTATTGTTGATCTGCCTTCTTTTGCAACTTCTGCAGCCGCTTCGATCTGGTTCTCCTAACTGCTTTTACTACAGTTTATAGTCACGCTTCGCATTTGCCCCGACACTGACATTAAATAAGAGTAACATCCTCAACTGAGAATACAATATATAAATTATATCCCAGAATTGCCTCTCATTATATTTGCCAAGGTTCAATTTTCAATACCAAGAGACTGAAGGAAGTTCGCCTTAGCAAAGCGTACGCACATAATTTAGTATAGCCATTTATAATTTCACAGAAAAACAGTTTCTGTGATATGTTTGTTGTTTTGTTTTCATGGAATGAGATGTTCAGATGGTTTGGATATGTAGATTGGATGGACGGAAAAAGGAGTGTTAGGAGCTTGGAGTAACAATGTATGGAGAGAGAGCTAATTATTTTTACCAGACCTACACAAACTTGCGATAAATCACTTTCTCCCGGTTTTTACGCCGTACACCATGAGAGAAAAAGAGACAACAAATATAATACACCGCTTCTATGTACTGTCACAATGATCTTGGGCTCTTGGGTCACCGTGGGACTCCGCCCACATTTTTTATTATGCCACTAAACTTGACACAGCCAAACGGTTTTTTTAGGTTATATGCTGTATTTTTGTCGATAACAATGCTGTGAAAAAGTGGTTATACGAATAATCAAAAACATTATGTCGATATGTGCTATGAATAGATGTATAAATACCCTAACCTTAGTCTTAGTCAGGCCCAGGTCCGCCGAGTCCGGTAAAAATCATCAAAAACTGACTACACTGCCTTGGATAGATACCACTCTATTACTCTAAGGTTAGGAGGATGTAATGTATCCTAGGTAAAAATGAGTTAAATATGGAGTTTTTATCAGTTTTCTTTCTGCATTGAATGCTCTGACTCTCGTTTGACTCTGAAGACTTTTGTGGCCCTTCAGCCATCTAAAATATATTTGCCATTTTGGAGAAGGCTTGACTCAAGCGATACAAGTTTCAAAGGACTTTTTCAGTGAGAGCATTGAGTTACCTTGGTTTTTTTTCCAAATTAAACCAAGTACTGAAGACTTTTGAATTTTATTGCATAACAAATAAATCTTTAATGTCAAAGCGCATTGTGTGTGAACTTTCCAAAATGGCGGTTCAAGCTTTTTGCCTTTCCGGTGAAGATATGTAACAGAAGAGTTTTTATGAATGAGAATGAAGTGAGGGTTGTGTGCCAAGACAGAGTTGTGTGGCGTTTCATCCTTTCTGCCTACCGCTGCTGGGAAATAGCGGAATTGTAAGTTAGTTAGTTAGTTAATCAATATCACTTAAAGCAATACACACAGACGATTCCCAATTGTCCATTTTAGCGATGACTCAGCCGCGGTAATGCACTTATTAAGTTATGATTTCAAACCACCGTGAATATGATAACGTTTCCTGTATATCACAGTTAAAATCACAGATAATAGTTATTTATTACCTTCCTTCTTTAGATTTAAGACCGGTTAGTAGCTGAGTGGACAAACGTGTCAGATTCCCACCCGGGCGTCGTGGGTTCAATTCTTTTGCTGTCCTCTATCATTGCACAAGCAACGTCTACCGCTTATTATGATGGTAGTTAAATTATTTAAAATATTGTCAGGTTGCTGTAACCCGTTAATGTTTAATGTTTGTCTTTCTTTTTAAATAAAAACAAAATGTTTATTGAATAATTTTTATATTAATAATGGAAAAAATATCATTAATCTTCAACGTAAATATGAAAAATATAAATGTCGCGACCGAGACACGAGCTCGGAACCTCTACTCTATCCGAGAGTAACGCTTCTGCTAATTCAGCCACCGAGACCTTATCATCTCAGGGCTTAACACCATCGAAGTTAATAATCATGTATTGTTTCATGGTGCTTTCACAAAAGCTTAAGTTTAACTTTAGGCGCACAGTTTACACCCGCGCTATGCAAGCGGATTCCCCACAGAGCATCGAACCATCCCATAAAAAACCGGCATTTTTAATCGATCTCATTCTTCATTTGAAAATTATTAATATAATTTATTTCATTTTTTCTTCCGATTTAGCTGCCATTTTTTATGGAATACGAAGCTCTACCCGAGCACATATTATATACCTAGATAGTGTCTTGGATAAACCATCCATTTTTATTTTACATAAGATTTTTTACTTCCTACAAAGTCGAGAATCTCGATAATAATCTCAAGGAGCATATATATGGAAAGAGAGCTAAACATTTTTACCCAACCTATACAAATTTACGATAAATCACTTTCTCCGGGTTACGTCGTAAACTATGAGAGAGAAAGAGATAAGACAAGCTGTCACATATTATTGCACCACTTTTCGGTAAGTAAGCATGTTTTTCGTCTCCCGCGTCTCCGGCGACTCCCCCCACTACGTTTCGTTATGCGATATAACAGGACATAACTCGACGGTTTTTTAGGTTATATCCTATATATTTGTTGATAACATTGCTGTGAAAACGTGGTTATACAAATGAACAAATCATTATGGCGAGATGTGCTACAATATTAATATAAAAATAATAACCATAAAGGCATTAAAGTTATTTCTAATTTAATAGATAAATTTTCTCTAATTGTCCCAAAAGTGATAAACGTAATGTTGCTCTGTTTGCATTGTTTCAAGTTTCGGCTCTGACTCTTAGTGACTTGCGACGGTAACACTGTTATTAGAATGATTTGATCGCCGGGAAGGTCAGGCGGCTGATTAAGTGCCACAATGGAGCTAACAGCAGTCAGCAAGCAACAGTCAGAAGTCGACAGTCAGCATTGTTGTTCTTGCGAGTATTTTGTACGTCATGTTCGGCCTTACCTTGGATGGTTTGCCTACACCGTTCGCAGAAAGATTTATATATTACATATTTTATTTAAATTTACTGTCATGCTAGTTGAACACTTCAAATAAGTCAAAATGCATTTCGTCATAGTGCAATTAAATAATGCTGAAAATTCAATATGAAGATTTTCGTAATTTGCATCACGTGTTTTTTTGCTTAAACATTTCATTTCTCATTTCAGAGAGATACACTATGTATCGTCCTGGTGAAAGACCACCATTCAGAATCGAAACTTTAAATGGCTTTAGCCGTGTTTGGTGACCAGATCTGAATAGCCAAGTACTTTCCAATCTTCTTCTTCTCCATTTCCTTCCCCTCCCCACTACCTTCAGAATATTTAAGAAAGAAAATTTTGGTCCAAACTGAAAACTTACTTTTTCAGACTCTCTCCCTTAAATTCATTAGAAGAATCTCAACATAATCTGTTTCTCAACGAATCATTTTTAGATATTCAAATTTTTACCAAATCCTGTACTGTACGACAAATTCAGAAAGTCCATTTTTAATTTAGCTTCTATTCCCTAAAACTAAAAATTAAAAAAAAAATCATAATTATAATTTTAAGTTAATAAGTAAGTATATCTGATGTGACCTGCCAGGTAAGTTTGTTGCTGTATATTTTCTCTTTACACTAGGAATTAATATCTAACAAAAGAAAATAAAATCTGTACAGCGCCCTTGAGGTGATTTTTCACAAAAACGGCGTTCTACAAATCATCCAAATATTATTATTATTCAGTATTTCGTAAAAGTTCAAGAACATTAATTTTTAAAACGTTTTTTAGCGATATCTGTAGATTCAGCTTCGGTCTAGATCCAGACGAATAATGTTCCACCTCGTGTTCCACCTTCCACGTGGAAAGGTGTTTAGAGTAATTAGCACGCCCCTCGCCACTTCAACATAATGAAAATGAATTGTGCTTTTACAATTTACCAATTTTTAAACACACAGCCTTCCGAGGCCTCACAATATTCTCCACAGCTCAGTAATTAGCATCTGAAACAATTAGTATTGTTAATAAAATTGCACACAGACTGTTTCTCTGCCTGCTCTCGTGATAAGTAACGGAATGGAGAATGTGGAGTGGTAATATTTCTCTGACAACGACATCCTTTGTTTTAATTATTTATTTAACAGTAAATAAAGACATCTATATGCTAAACTACTCAAGTGGCTTATAAGAAAGGCTAACATTTTGGATAAAATTCAAAATCATTTCTGCCTTATTGCTTTATTAAGAGGTAGGTACTGCAAATAAGCAAATAGAGCCCAACTTTATTACAAATTATCGCCCTACTGAGATGTGTTTTTTTTGTATGTGTGGGCATAAAACAAAACCGGCACAATTAGCGGTTATTTGTGATTTTTTGTGGGCCTTATTTGCGCCTATCTTATTTGGAGTGAAAAGGCTCAGGGTGACTTTGCCATCTGACGACAACTGCCTTAGCTACAATGACCAAAATTAACCGACACTTTACTGAGGCTTTATTGATCAGAACAAGACGAGGGCAGCTTTTTGATTCGCAATGTGAAGATGGCAATATCGATACAGATACTTCGGGAATAATTTTGACAGTGTCTCGCTTTATCTGAAAGTTTTGCTAAACGCCACGAGATTATTAAAAAATATATACATAATTATAATGGCATTTCATTTATATATCGCAGTTTTGTGTTATTTTACCCCAAGTGCGCATCTATAGCAGAGGTTCACAGATTCTAGAACTGATGGATATTAATGATTTTAATAATACTAAATATTTAACTTTATTCCACTGTTTTTTTATTATTTAAGACTAGACCGGTTTCACCTTATGACAGTCATCTTCAGACTGGATGAACCAGGACCAATCTGAAGATGCCCGTCATAGTGTGAAACCGGCCAGGTCTTAAATAAAAAATAGTGGAATAAAGTTAAGTATTTGGTATCACAAAAATCATTAAAATAGAGTTCCACAACGAATTAACAGTTTTCGAAATTAGAAATAATTATAGATCGACTTGTCGAGAAAAAATATAAGTTCCTATAATTCGCCAATTTTATTTTAAAGGTAGACAAACATTCCCGGGTTACGAATAATTAGACAATATTTGAAAAAACTCCTACTGCCATCATAATAAGCGGAAGATGTTGCTTTTGCAATGATGGAGGACTTAGCTAACAGAGGAATTGAACTCACGACGCCCGGTTGGGAATCCGACGCGTTTGTCCATTCAGCTACTCAGTCAGTCTCACAGAATAATGTCTGCTAAAATATACTATAGGTAGGTTAGGTTGGGTTAGGTTAGGTTAAAATATTCTGTAAAAAAAAAATTATTTCAATTAACATCTTAACACTCAAGAAAATTATTGATAGTTAATGACTTTAATTTTTTTAAATTAAATTAATGTTTATATTAATGTAAAGTTTGAGAGTATTCCCCCACCCTCGTCTTAGGGATATCTCTGTATTGTGGTGGAAGAAATTATATGAATTAAAAAAAAACAGATTACTAATCTTGATAAGTGGGATTTAGTAATTGGCGATCAGTCTCTTCCTTAACATGTATTCTCAATAATGTTAAATGTATTTTTTGCATAATTACAGAATGCGTAAAAGATGAAGGCTTTCCCAACAAGCACAACGTGAAGCACCGAGTATCACTTTTAATTTCTTTCGATTCCGAATGTCCCGGTCTTAATCTCCTCGCCATTCATCTCCCGGCATAATTGAAGTTATTTTCCCGCCCACTGCCCCCCTTCCCGCCCTGTGTCTCAACTTCCGCCCCCCGCCCTGCCTGGCCGGCGTGAGAGCGACGGGAATATCTGCCTTCGCCTTTCGCCAGCCCCCCTATCTAAACGAGCTGCTAGAAACACGAGCAGGTCGCGTCACACTACTTTGTTTTTTGTTTGTTAAATGCACGGGGTAGCGAACGTTCTAATATTAGCGTTATTACTGAATTCTGGATATACGTAACCTTTTACACCATTAAATAAATATAACTTACCATCACGCTGTTTCTCCACAGGGGTAGGCGGAGATTATAGACCGTCACCCAACTTTTTCTTGGCACACACTCCTTGCTTCATTATCATTCATACATACTCTTCTGTTATTCTGACTCTTGACATGGCCCAATTTGAGTATTTGATTCACTTGACTGTGCCATTTCTTCTTCGGGCGTCCCCGACTTCTTCTTCCGTTTACTTTCGCGTTATATATTAATCTGCCAATCCTTTCTTCGTTCATCCATTCTACATGCGCAAACCATCTAAGCGTGCCTTACTTAATCCTATTCATTACGCTTTCATCAGCCTTGCATTCTTTCCAGATATCCACATTTGTATCACGGTCATACATTGTTTTATCGCACATACGCCTCAGGGTTTCTATAGCATTCAGTCTACTTGCATCCTTCTTCTGCCAGTTCCATGCCTCACTGTAATACATCAGGGTTGGTATAAACACTTCGTTTTGGACTGCTAGCTTTGCTTCTTTTAGACTTTTTGTTTATGCGCCAACAGCGTTCAGTCCTCCATTAATGGAGTTTCCTGCATCCACCTTTATTCCAATATTACCAACCTTTCCATTTCTCGTAAAAACACTTCCTAAATACACAAACTCATTCACTTTTACCAAGTATTCATCATTCGCAACTATATTGCACGTTGTTCTCGTACTCGCTCTTTCAAACGCCATGACTTTGGACTTTAGCAAAACTACTAGGTTCATTCTAGATATGAGAAACTGTAGATCTTCCATACTGTCAAAAATCAGCACCGCATCATCAGCATACAATAGGCAACATACTTTCAGATTGTATAAAATAATTATTTAATCCAGAAAGTATTTAATACCGCCCACAAATAGAAAAGATACAACAAATTTGAGAAAAAAGAAACAAAAGCAAAACATGTAAGCAAGCGTTATTATGTTAAATTATGGAGGATATATTTTTGGTCTCACGAGGGCCATAAGTGACTTCATCTAAGCATTAGTGGTTTAGAATGGAGTATCGTTGAATTGACGAGGTCTTTTTCATCGGTCGCGGAGATGTGCCATGAACGAGTGCACTCGTCCCTCCAGGAACATTTCCGTTACGCTGCAATCCCTCGAGAGCCAAAAGGAAAAGATTTAAAAAATATATATTAATATTTATTAAAATGATGATGTAGTACAAAAAAACACATTTTTTTAATGTTATTCCCAAGGAGTTTTAAGAAATAACAGAGTTGCAATGGCTATACCATGGATATTTTACATATCTCACCTCATTTGACTTTTCTGACCACTTAGGACCAGGGCTGATAATGTAAAAAATACTTAACCATTTACTTGAGACGTTTTCACCTTCAATTCCTGCATCGAATTTTCAAAAAAAAAAAAAATTACATATATTTGTAAAAAGCATGAACTTTTTGGCTTGCCATATGTATAAAGAAAACAGATAAAGTTTGTTTAAAACCACTTTATAATTAATATTTTGTGTACCGGTTTCGGAAGCATCCATCTTCAGGACAATATTAAAATTTTAACAAAAAATTACAAAATACCAATAATAAAGTGGTTTAAACAATTTTTTTCTGTTTTCTTTATAAAAACATTAATTTATTTTTATACAAACGGACCATTGTCCAATCAAAAAAATATATAACATAAAATGGGAAAAAGAGAAAGAACAACACACGCATAATACTTTAATGAAGCAATGACAAAAATAAACCTTTGAACGAACAAAGGTAGAGTCGTGAAGAATGAAAAAAATCATTTGGACTGCTACCAAAAATTTCAAGACCATGGCTTGAGTTAACAAGTCTCGACATTCTGGATAGTGGAAATGATACCAATAATTAGTAGAGTGATGATTGAGGAACCACAATTCATTGTTTCTGGGTCTACGGCAAAGAATGTTGAACAATAAAACATATTATGTTCTTTGGTTTACCAGTTTCGGCAAACTCAAAAGCCGATCGTTCCTTCCTTCGTCTGCTACCCTTACAATTCATCCCCTTTACGATCTGCATAGTAGGTGAGTGGGTAGTGGGCAGCGGGTAGCCCACCACCCCTCGGTAGATTGGTGTACGTGTTTCGTACGGCGATAACAACTGCACGCGGTGTGCCACATGTTTTCGGTAAGTTGATTGATATTAAAAAGAACATCGTCTCGAGAAGCCTAATTGCCCAAAACGATTGAAATTATTTTATTTGTGGGAAATAAACAATTGCGCAAATCGGATAATGGACGAAAAATATTCAAATTATAAAACCATTTGTAGATTTCTTCGCCATAATCACAACTTCTGGATATTAAAGATTGTAATATATTATTGGTTAGAATAATCGTATTTACCTTAAATATTGCTTTGACCAAGTTTTAGAGCGCTCGCGGGTCTAGAAAGAAATGAAAAAGCGAGGGTGTCTACCTTACTTTGGATGAACAATATATGGAGGTATAGATTTGAGAACGATTGTAGTCATTCGAATGTAGTAATTCGTTGACATTGATCTGACTCTGTACTAGGATTTCAGTTAAACATCCAATAGTATAGATTGTCGAAATTAGAATTGGTTGTACCTGCGGTTCCAGTTACCGGTGACCGGCGAGGACCGGTTATTTATCCAGTTCGTTTTGGAACCGCTTCCGGGTGCCAGAAAAGTTCCTCCAAAAAAAAGATTTAATATTTAGAAAAAAAAATTCTGACCGCCAAAAAAAAAAATTTCGTTGGGGGGGGAGGATGCTAGAGAAAATCTGAAAACGAAAAGAACTGGAACCGGTTCCTCGCCAAAAATTAGTATTAATAATATCGACGGTTCCAGTGACCCTCCTTTTAACCGGGACAGGAATATCGACCATCTAGCCCGTGTAAGTAGATTGAGAGAGACAGATATATATTTAATGGCGATTGTTTGTAATATAATGTATTTTGTACCGGTTTGGTCATTTTTAACAACAATATTTTCATCACAACAAAACAAAACAATATTATTAACACCATTTAAATAATTTGTTATGTCAAAATATCACACTCGCGCTAATAGCATGAGGTTTGCTTTAATAAAGATGCTCACTGTTAATATAACGTCTTTTTATCATTAAAAATACGAATTTCCAAACGTACTGTCAAACACATTAAAAACTGTTGAAATACTTGTGAAAAGTGATCATTTTATTGCTTTTTGAATCCCATTAGTACATCCACAAAAACAACATACCGCCATAATGTTCTTTCTTGTATGAAACTTCCGAAAATATTTCAATAAACGAAAATATAGGAAATGACCCCAAAAACTGTCTGACATTAGTTGTTCCGATAATGATGTAAAATTATATTTACGTATGCCGGACATGGTCGACATCATGACACGTGTCGTCGCTGTGCGAAATTATGTGACATCTCGTTTCGCCTCTCTCTTTCTTATGGTATACGACATGAAAACCCGGAGAAAGTGATTTATCGCTAATTTCTAGATTGGGTAAAAATATTAGCTCTCCCTCCTTATATTGTTACTCCTGGGTGTCTAAACTAACTAACTAACTAACTAACCACCACGCCGTTTCTCCGCAAGGGTAGGCAGAGAGGACGGACTGTCATACAACTCTGTCTTGGCACACACTCCTTGCTTCATTGACATTCATACATACTCTTCTGTTATTCTGACTCTTCACATGGCCCGATTCAAGTATTTGATTCACTCTTATGTCTTCCTCATACGTCCCCGACTTCTTATTTCATTTACTTTTGCATCATATATTCTTTTCACACTTTTAGGTGTCTACTGTGAAAAAATAGTAAATAAAAACCACCGAGAAATGGGAAGAACTATTTAAGGCAACCTTGTTAGTGGCCGCAATCAAAATGTTTGCCCACTATTGCAGATGCAGCTAATTTCCGAAAAAGCCACAGTTCGGGCTTTGAATCGACCCAATTTTCCACAGATGAAGAGTTACCTTCATAGATTTAAGACAATTGACAACGACACCTGCCCATCCCAGCAAAATGTTCGCCACCTCCCTAGGTCCTGTCCCCTTTTCAGCACAGATAGATTTAAAATAGGTGGCGAATGCAGACCACGTGACCGGACATTGGACAATGTCAGTATGGTGATATAGGTAAGTGATAAACCACCAAGATTTATCACCACTTCTGTAGACTTCACAACCAAAAATATAAAAACAGTCAAAAGTATATATTGGATTTCAAAGTGATATTTATTTGGGTTCTAACCGTCATGTTTTTCTTCCCGTTCCTACCTTATCCAACCATTTCGCAATATACTAAGCGTTGTTCGTTGGTCTCTCGCTTGTTCGTCGGTTAGTTGTTATTCTCCAAGTAATATAAAATTAAGTGTGGTGTTTTGTTGTGATTCGTTTCGTCAACAATATAACTGTGTAAGAAGAATCAAGAACTCACACTTCAACTACATCGGTGAGTGAATGGTCTCCCATTTTCCTTTCGTTCCAATATTCTTTCCACATCAATAATTAGACATTTCCGTCAAGTAGTATAGTTTATCGTTTTACAGTCCATTCTTTTCCGAATTCTCCTGAAGTTGAAAACTTATTCGGTGTTTCATCGCAGCTTCGGATCCAACATTATCAACTAGTCAACTCAATATCTGTCTTATACAAAGCCTTGTACTTAGCAAGCAAACTCAATATGAATACAAAAAACACGTTTTTAAACCCCGAGGCTAGCTATTAGGTGTTAGGAATTGACTTTAAGAGCTATTGGCCTATGAACTATAATAAATTTAATGCTGATATAAAGGCACGATTACAAATAAAAACTAAAACGAAGAGAACGTCTGCGTAAATAAGGTATTTTCATTTCGGTTCAATCCGTTGTCGTCAATATTTAACTATGTTTGATTATTAATATTCAATTATTATAAGTAAACGATTCTAAAAATGCAAGCAGTGTAAATATAACAAGTAAAAAAAGAAGAATAAATATTTTATAACAATGAGTTTATATACCTAAGTGTCGCTTAAGCCCTTTTGCCTTTCCAGCAACGATATTTCGATAATAGTATACCGAATGATTTTATATAATGTACTCCCTGAATAACATATTTAATGCGCGTGCAAATTATTTGATTGATACAATAAATTAATTCAGCTGAAAACATTTAAAAATCAATTTTTAACAATGTTGTATGTTGACAGTGTAAGTACTCGTGAATTAAATTGTCGGTTTCCGAAGAAAAACCGGTACGTCCAGTCTGCCAGTCGGCACCGAAACATCGTGGAGAGTACTCGCAAGTGTTACATTTCCAGGTATATGGCCAATCGCACCTGCCCGCGTAAAGCGGCTATCATCTGTTCGTCATCTGGCCCAGGTGTTCCCGGAAGCTGTGCTCTGTTCTGGACCATAAGCTATCAGCTGCTCTCTGCGCATAGCGAAGCGTGGGCAACCTCGGGAGAGATGTTGCAATACGCATCCATTCCCGTTAAACCTCAGAGCAAGAATATATTTATTATGTAGAGAAACTAAATATTTTTAACCAACCTATACAAATTTACGATAAATCACTTTCTCCGGGTTTTTACGTCGTAAACCGTGAGAGAGAAAGAGACAAGACAAGTTCTCACACAATATAGCACCGCTTTTATGTATTCGGCCTGGTGATAAAACCACCATTCAGAATCGAAAAGTTGCTTGAAATGGATTTAACCGTGTTTGGCGACCAGATCTGAATAGCCAAGTACTTCCCAACCTTCTCTTCCCCATCTCTTTCCTTTCCGCACTACCTTCAGCCTCACAATATAACCCGATTGGGGATGCCATAGTCTCACTGGCTCTAGACGGTTAAGAGCAGTTGGGACTCTTGTGCGGTATTCACTATAACAACAAAATGTAAGCATGTTCTCCGTCTCCCGCGTCTCCGGCGACTCCGCCCACTACGTTTTGTTATGCGACTTAACAGGGCAGAACTCAACGGTTTTTCAGGTTATATCTTAATTTTTTGTTTATAACAATACTGCGAAAAATAGTTATAAAAATAAACAAAAACATTATGTCGACATGTGCTATGAATGCATGTATAAATACCCTAGTCCAATTCCTAGCCAACGCTGCAGTCTGCAAAAATCATCAATACTGACTACGCTAGCGCTCTATCCTGGTATATTATTGCTCTGAGCCTTAAACTTTTACACGATTCCCCGACACGTGGGAGCTATTTCCGGAGCGTGATGTAAGTCGGCTATCATGGCAATTAATTGTAAATCAAAGGTTTATTTAGACAATTTTATTTGTATTGCAGTGTTTTTCTTAAGAGGAATTTGTTAGAAAATGTTTTTTGGTTTCATTAATTTTTTGATGGGTAATTTAGTAGTATGATGTTTTATTTCGAGTGGAAGCTGTTTCGGATATGACAAGGCAAGCACGCGAATTATAACAGTGAATTTATACAGCGCAGTTTTGTGATAGTTCACCTCAAGTGCGTTCATACTAAATTATCCAACCTAATACAACAAAGAGGAAATAATATATGATATGTATACAAATTAAAACTGTCTAAAATCATGATCGTTATAATAAATCATGAGAGAAAAAAGTTCAAAAATGAGAGAGAGAGAGAGAGAGCTAAATATTTTTAGAAATTAAATTAAATTTTTTACCTAGACAAATTCACGATAAAACACTTTCTCCTGGTTTTTACGCCGAAAGCCGTGAGAGAAAAAGAGACAAAACAAGTTGTCACAAACTATCGCACCACTTTTAGGTATGTAAGCATACCTAGTCTGAAGATGGCCGTCATAGGCTGAAACCGGTCCAGTCATAAAAGGAAAGTGGAATAAAGTTATAAATTTGTTTTATTAAATCGTATGTAAGCATGTTTTACATCTCCCGCGTCTCCGGTGACTCCGCCCACTACGTTTTGTTATGCGAGATAATTCAATGTTTTTTGAGGTTATATCCTAATTTTTGTTGATACTAATACTGTGAAAGAGTTTTGAGAGAATTTACGGCACGTTCAGAGTGGTAGATACTCTAAGTATCGCCCGTGGCCAGAATCGAAACGTTACTTGAAATGGCCTTAGCCGTGTTTGGTAACCAGATCTAATAGCCAGGTACTTCCCAACTTTCCTAATATCTATCTCCTTCCCCTCCTCACTACCTTCAGCCTCTCAACATACCCCAATTGGGGATGCCATAGTCTCACTGGCTCTAGACGGTTGGGAGCAGCTAGGACTCTTGTACAGTTTTCACTATAAAAAAAAGAAAATAAAAAAGGAGTATAAAGCCATTTCCACCCAGAAATAGCTCAAAATTTCCGACGGGGATCGAAAAAACAAATTTCTGTCCACTATCGAATTCGTTGAAAGAATTTTGGCAAAAGAACCTAACGAATAATTTTTAATAGTTTGGATTAAATAAGTTATTGGTGCTTGCATCCAAATATAACCCGTCCCGCTAGGTGCCACCGACAGTTGTTTTTGACCATTCCACCATCACTGTTTATTAATATGCACCCTCCTGATAAATTTGCGCACGTAATACGACACGATTTACCTGCCAACAAGTTGCGATGCTTCACATACGTAACCCTTTAATATAATTAAAATTTGTACCGAAAACGTTAATGGGTGGCTCTTCTTTAAAATCAGGCTTTTAGGAATTGAACTCGGAGTAACGATATAAGGAGGTATAGCCAATATTTTTACCCAACCAATACAAATTTGCGATAAATCACCTTTTCCGCTTTTCTACGTCGTATACCATGAGAGGGAAAGAGACAAAAAAAGTCGTTTCATAATATCGCAGCACTTCCGTTCTCCTTCCGCACAAACCTCACATCATCGAGCCGCATAACTTACGTCGGCGGATTTTGAGGTTATTTCCTATACTTGTGTTGATTAAAATATATGCAGTGGTTATACAAATAAATTAAACATGATGGTGATATGTGCTATGCGTGAATGTTCAAATAAGACCAATCATATATTATAAAACATCACTTTTCATAGGTATTTCATCAATTTCTACCATGAGAGAGAGAGAGAGAGAGAGAGAGAGAGACAAGAAAAGTCGTCACATAATATCGCACAACTTCTAAGTATGTGAGGATGTTCTCCGTCCACACTAACTTCACATCATCAAGATGCGACTTGAACGGATTTTGAGGTTACTTCCTATATTTGTGTTGATTAAAAAAACTTGCAGTGGAAGACCAAACAAAGATTATAAAACATTACTTTTTAGAGATATTTCAACGGTTTTAGATATTTTTTACGGAACTTTAGAATTTTCACATTTTCAATGATAAAAAGACACAAAATCAACAAAAAAACTTCCATCGTTATTTAGGCAAACATTTTGTTATTAGTGTTTGTGTGACATTTTGACTTTATAAATCATTTTAATGGTGTATCGATATTAATTTGTTGTGTTCAAATACATTTTTTTAAATGTCCGAATTCCATTTAGGCGGTAACTAATAGGCTATCCAACATTCTTTAACATATCTTTGTCTCTTTCTATCGAGTCAACAATCCCGACTACACTATTTCGCAAAGGTATATCTCCATGTCCTCCAAGGAATGGAACTAGTCCGAGCACTGGTCGACCGAATGGTGTTGAGTATTAGGCAATAATTATACCAAAGTCTAACCTACAATCTAATGAGGTCCAGAGTATCGAAACCAGTACGCCTGTGTGGACTATACCATTAGGATATGACAGTCGTGATAGCCAGGCCGATATTCCGACAAATATATTTATTTGATTCTTTGCGGGCCAAACGTATCTGATGGTATTAATACCGTAAGCCGTCTTCTGCCACGTTCGATGGAAAAGTTGATCATACATACAAAAGTTTGAAATTTTCTTCCGATCCCAGTCCTTCACGATCTACTCACTATGTTCCTTTTGATATGTGTGTCGTGACTAAGCCACGCCAAAGCGGGTTTTGATCTACTAGTATATATAATGCCAGTAGATATAAATATATATATTTTAAAGTAAATCCCCATGAAAGTCCCAACCATCTGGAGTCAGTAAAACTATGGCATCCACAGTTGGGGTATGTTGCGAGGCTGCAGGTAGTGAGGAGGGGAAGGAGATGGGGAAGGGCAAGGTTGGAAAGGTCGGGAAGTACCTGCCAGTAATGGTGGTCATTCACCAGAGCGATACTTGGTATCGCTCTGGCGAGTATCTACCACTGTGGAACGTGCCGCAAATATATTATACAATAATATATATTCTTTTTTATAAATGAAATGTGAAATAAAACATATTAATTGAATAACATTTATTTGCGCACCCCGGAAGTTGAACCCGCGACCTCTGGATTCGTTGTCGAGCGTCTCAACCACTCGACCACGGAGGACATCAAACTCATATTGCATTATTGCTCTTGAACAAAATCTCTTCCGATGTCGACATATAATATCAATGAGGAGAGATTCAGAAGGGAAATATTATTGATTCTTGAAAGAATTTCTCCCCATTGACCGATTTTCACCACTACTTAAAAACAAAAAAACTGATTGAAAAAGTATTTTTTTCCGGTAATTCTATATAACTTAATTTGTAATTATTTTGGTAATATTATGTCTAGTTTCATACATCAATCAATGAACAAATCAATCATTCTATACATACGACTCTATTAATTGATTTCTTTAAGAGAAACCCGAGACTGGCCAAATTCATACTTCATACCCCAGATTGACCTATTTATATAAAACACGATTTTTTTAATATTTGAAATTGAGTCCGGAATTCTAGTAATCAGGACAAACACGTTTTCAACTAAGCCACCAAAACAAGTGCATAAATTGATGACGACTATCACTGTACAGAGCTCTGCATCTGGGCGAGTGTACAACTATAAACGATATGTCTAATTTGATAGAAATGTAGTCGT
Source organism: Drusus annulatus (assembly GCA_022651775.1). Lineage (NCBI taxonomy): Eukaryota > Metazoa > Arthropoda > Insecta > Trichoptera > Limnephilidae > Drusus > Drusus annulatus. Next base: position 81,297 of record JAGWCC010000686.1, read on the forward strand.
ATGGCTACATATATTTCCTAGGCGAGTGTGTAACGAGTGGATTTATTTATAAATATACGTCATCAAGAGTAAAAATAGGTTGGGATGATTAAACCAACGCGTTAGCGCGAGTATTTAGTCCAACATGTGAGTAGTGAGAATACTAACTGACTAACTGAGTATGTCAGATGATCTCTATTCTAAATATACACCTAGTGCTTCCGAATCAAGCTGTAAAGACGAATAACTCAAGATGGGTGAGTCCGGATACTTTTAATAGCGATAATGTACGGAATGGATGCTTGAAAACGGATATATTGTAGGGTTAAAGGCTGATTCACACCAACGTCCGGATCCGCTCAGTGCCGATATTGTTCCGCAAGAGAATTTATTGATATGGTATGAATATCGATCAAGGAGTATGTGCCAAGACAAAGTTGTATGACAGTATATCATTCTGCCCACCCTTGTGATATTTAACTACTTATTTAGTTAAATAATTATTTTGAAGTGCAAAAATACTTTCAACGCAGATTTTTTTTTTAAACCATTTTTTTATCACTAAATAATATTTTTAATAACTAATAATTAATAAAAATATTTTTTAGTGATAAAAAAATGGTTTAAAAAAAAAAAATCTGCGACGTTAGTATTTTTATTTATTTTATAGTTATATTTTATAGTATTTTTATTTAACTAACTAAGTAGTTAAATATCACAAGGGTGGGCAGAAGGATATACTGCCACACAACTTTGTCTTGACACATACTCCTTGATCGATATTCATTCCATATCAATAAGCTCTCATGCGGAACAATATCGGCACTGAGCGGATCCGGACGTTAGTGTGAATCAGCCTTAATGCTAAAATTTGTCAACTACACATTTCAGATATTTTGAGTTAGCTATTATTTGTATTGAAATCTATGTATATGATAAGCTTGGGTCCTTAGAGTACATAGAGTGGTGGCTATCCAAGGCAGTGTAGTCAGTTTTTGATGATTTTTGCCGGACTCAGCAGACCTGGATGTGGCTAGGACTAGGGCTAGGGTATTTATACATCCATAGCACATGTCAACATTTTTTGTTTTGTTTTTTGTATAACCACTTTTTCACAGTATTGTTATCAACCCAAATATAGCATATAACCTAAAAACTGTTTAGTTGTTTCAAGTTTAGTCGCACATGTAAAAACATCTGGGCGGAGTCCCCGGAGACGCGGGAGACCAAGATGATCCTTACAGTACAGAAAAACGGTGTGTTATTTTTGTTTTCTCTTTCTCTCTCATGGTGTACGACGTAAAAACCCGGAGAAAGTGATTTTTCGCAAGTTTGTATAGATTGGGTAAAAATAATTATCTCTCTCTACATACGTTGTTCCTCCAAGTTTGGGTCCCTTCTTATGTCGTAAAGTAAGTTTTATTCCTTTTAAAATATTTCTGTGTGTTTTGTGAAAGGTTACGTGATATTTTGAAATATCTTTTTTATTATTATCTACATTATTTAAAAAATATTTTTAGTTAAATTCAACAAGAAATGTTATTTTGTTTTGTTAACATGCACACCCTTATTCCCCATGTGATGGTGTGTGTACATGTATATACCAGCATCCCTGAGATAGCACTTAGAGCCTTAATTAAGTTACTAGCCGTGGTACTTACACCGTAACCGTCGTTGTCTGTTTTAAACTTTTATTTTGTAGAAATGTAAAATAAATTTAAGTTTTAATTATGGAAGCTGTCGAGATTGCTCCAAACTATAAAGAAACATGTTTTTAAAGGAATGCTACATATAATTTTACAAGGCAAATCAGTATTTTGTTACGACAAGCAGTTCTAGAATATGGTACTTAGAGCCTTACTTAATTCCAGTATTCAATTATTGGATCAGAAAAATATTATTAATAATAATACTCTTTATTTAAATACAGTTTACAATAATAACAACAAAAAATAGACATGTAAGGTTGAATAAAGGTGTAGGTACAATGATTAATACTATGTGTGAAAATAAGAACGCAATGAGTGAAAAGAAAATAAGTTTTGAGTTAGGTACGCAGAATTTTTCCTTAGATTCATAAATATCTGGCAAGGAAAAATGAGATGAGTCAGAAAATAAAATGATGTACTTTATTTTTTCAAAGGGACATGTGACATAATACATGATTACATACAACAACAAAAAATAGTTTTGCTCTTCTGAAAACCTGCGTTTATTGACTCATTCCGTTCTTCCTTGCGCATACAGAATTTGTCTGAACATGATATAATTAAGTTAGAAACAGTATATATATAGTATACACAATAATAAAAAAAAACATGGATAGGGATTATGCGAAATCACTTAGTATACATTAACTTTTTTTTTGTAAAAGCAAGTTATTAGTTTATTACTTTGGGCTTCTTATCTTCTGCCTCACTGAGTAAGCCTGTTTTGAGGCAGTGAATAGACAGCAATATTATAAAAGCACCAACAAAAATGAGTTGGATTAAAAAAATTGAATTTATATCATATAATTTCCCATAACCCTGACTGTTACCATAAATGAAAAACAAACTTTTAAATTGAGTTTACTCCAAAACAAGTTACCAACTTTTGGCAGTTACCCCGCGATATGTCAAATTCGGGGGCTTTGAAAGGTAGACTTTCAGTAAACCGCTTGATTGAAGTATCCTGGCCAGATCACAAGACTATCGAGGAAGTTTCCTATGTAATATGAAAGAGATCTTCCGCAACAGAGATGAGAAATACGCATCTCTTCCGATCTCTCAGTAATTAAAAATATTGACTTTTTATGAATTTAGTGATCGAGGAAAAAGGTGGAGTCGGAAATTACAAAAATAATTGCCTTGGCTGAAGAACTTGCAGAACTAGACTGATATTTAAAAATGAACATCAGCCTCATCCTAGGAGAAAAACCTAAAACGAACTAAATAACTAACAGAGTGGTAGATACTCGTATCGCACTTTTAAAAGACCACCATTCAGAATCGAAACGTTGCTTGAAATGGCTTTACCCGTGTTTGGTGACCAGATCTGAATAGCCAGGTACTTCCCAACCTTCGTCCTCCCCATCTCCTTCCCCTCCCCACTACCTTCAGCCTCACAACATCCCCCAATTTCGGGATGTCATAATTTCACTGGCTCTAAAAGGTTGGGAGCAGTTGGGACTCTTGTGCGGTATTTACTACAAAAAAAAAAACAAAATTAACCGTCAAGTTTCCCCGAAGTAGTAGGTAGAGAATACGGACCGTTATACAACTCTGTCTTGGCACACACTCCTTGCTTCATTCACACTCATACATCGTCTCTTTTGTTATTCCGACTCTTCACATGGCCCGACTTAAGTATTTGATTCATTTGATCATATCATGTCTTCCTCCGGCGTTCCCGACTTCTTCTTATATTCACTTTCGTGACTTCACACTCCTTTCTTCAATCATTCTCTCTACATGTCCATACCATCAAAGCTTCGCTTTCTTAATACTATTCATTAAGCTTACATCAGCCTTGCACCCTTTCCGGATATCGACATTTTTAACACGGCCATGGATGGTTTTATCGCACACACGCCTCAGGGATTTCATCTCCACAGCATTCAGTCTACTTTCATCCTTCCTCTGCCAGTTGCATGCCTCACTGCGATACATTGACTATAAGCAAAAAAATATATAAATACTATGGGATAACGCTACAATCGGCATCAATAAAATCTTCCTCACATTGTGGTCAACAAATGAGCAACAAATTTAAAATTACTAAATTGAAAATCCACGGGAACATTGATAAAAGTCGTGATACAGACAGGCGCCAAACATCGTGGCTCCAAAATGTATGTTTTCAGGTTGTAAACCTGCTGGGTATGAGATGTACGAGAGAAAAATAAAATTACCTTATTTTCCACAAGGAATGACAGATGTAACAAACGTATGAATTAATATCATAATAGTATTTCTCAAATAAAAAAATGAGACTTCCACTTAAACGTCAGAGTGGTAGATACTCTCAGTATCGCCCTAGTGAAAGACCACCGTTCAGAATCCAAACGTTGCTTAAAATGGATTAATCGTGTTTGGTGGCCAGATCTCAAAAGCCAGGTACTTCCCAGCCCTCCTCTTCTCCATCTCCTTAACCCCCCTACTGCCGTGAGCCTCACAACTCGCCCCAATCGGAGAAGCCATAGTTTTACTGTCTCCAGTTACACAGTTTTGAATCCTATGCGGTATTAACTAAAAATAAAATAAAAAACTGTGATAATAATTCAGGTATTTTTCCCCATTCATAAACCATAAGTCAGAAGCTGTAAGCCATACAGCACAGCCCCAAGAGGTATTCAGGCCACTCTACCTGGCCCATAAAGTTCACAATGGTCACGGGCCGCTGGACTCCGTCTCTCAGTATCAATTAAACCCCATAACAAATGGCCGGGAATCCATCTACCTGCATTTGAAGCTAAATATATAATTCTTTATTCTTTCAGTAAGCCGGCTCGGCTTAGGGCAGGGGTCTGTAACCTGGCATTCGGTCCGCTAAGTGATTCGGGATCGCGTTGACCCCAAGCTTGATTCATGATCAAACATTTGGAGCAGCTCCGTTGAAAAAAAACGCAGAGAAAATCTATATTTGGCAATGACATTACAAACATATAGGCACGTTATTATCTTAGATTATTATTACACAAAATGTGGTAAGTAACAAACACACGTACTTTCCCAGTTAATTTTTAATTCAAATATTGGTCATGTATGATAAAGATAAACATTCAAAGAATATGTGTGTTCGGATGAAATAGATATAGGACGTAGGAAAGTTGCGTCGAAAACTTCCTAAATCGACGAATAGGGAACGTCGTATGAGACGACTTACTGCCAGTAGGTTGTCCTTCTTATACGTAAGTGTTGCTACGTTCACCATCTCACTCTCTCTAATGGCGCTTAAGGTCTCCGGGAAATAGTGGGAATAATTGTTTATTTCAAATAATAAGTGATTTGCGTGTACTTACGAATGAAATGTTATTTCTTGACCTTTACTAGTGTTTCCAGTGTAATAGAAACACTTTATCAAATTCGTTTTCATATGTATATTGTACACGACCTCATGCGAAGAGTGACAGTTTGATACTAAGTCCGCTAATCTTAATGTACAGCAATTACAATTATTTTTTTTAACCCTCAAAAATTGTAATTTACAATAATTATGAATTTGAATAAATACCAACTTTACTTTTTTGCCAATATCATGTCTTTCTAAGCGGGGAGAAGAAGGATATGGGGAAGAGAAAGGTTGGGTTGAGTCATTATCTGGCTATTCAGTAGAGGCATGCACCTCATATAAGCACATAAGCATTACCTACCCTGCAGTATTAAATAAAAATATGAATGAAATAATATGAAATTAATGCGAAAAAGAATCTGTCTTTTCAAAAATACGCGCGAAGTTCAACTAATCGCACCGCCGCGAGCGCCCTACCGACCGTCCTACTATAACGTGGCAAAAGCAGGAACTACATATGCCCAAAGTACAAAATATGTATGCATGTATGCTGTGAGCTGTGTGCGCGTTCAAGTGGCTCGTTTGTGTTAGTTTCTTTGTTAGTGTCCGAGCAAAGATTTTTACATAAAAAATGCATTCACAATCAGTGACATCTGTTGGTACCGCTAATTTATTATAATATTAATTAATCCGCTATTTTCCTACTGCCTACCCTTATCAGTGGAAAATACCTTCTGACGAATTCAAAATAATACAAATTAAAAATGTATTGTTCTCGAATCACGTTCTTCGGCGCCCTCTCATCATAAATGGTAGAGAATATATGTGTAAAAAGGTTCCACACACCATTGCATGGGAACAATCTAAATACCCATGTCAGCGAAGCCCACGGGACATTTGTTTACCCGTATTGAGGCAATAACTCCGTCACAACCGAGCGTCCCGACCCCCTTCTCTGCCCCCCGGTGTCATCCGCAGTCCGATAGCCAGCCACTGGTCTTTCCCCGCGACAGTGCACAGCAGTACAAACACTGAACAGAAAATCTCTAGAAGTGCAGCCTTTAACGATTTGAAAAAAAAAAATGATGGCGCCAATTAATTTATTTATTTTCATACGAACGGACCATTGCCTAATTTAAAAAAAAATAAATACAAAACACGAAATAGGAAAAAGAGCAACACAGAAATAACAGCACATAATAATATTTGAAGCCATGACAAAAATAGGACAACAATATATATTTGAAAAAACATTCAAGTCAAAGCCCTGAACAAGGTTTTGGTAGAGTCGTAAAGAATGACAAAAATCATTTTGACTGGTACAAAAAATGTCAAGACCGTGCCTTGAGTTATCAAGTCCCGGCATTCTGGACAGTAGAGAATGATACCAATAATTAGTAGAGTGATGATTGAGGAACAGCAATTCATTTTTTTTAAGTCAACGGCAAGGAATGTTGAACTGGATGAGTTGCAACAAAAAAAAATACAAAATACTTTTTGACTCATAAGACAGGCAAATTAAATTTTACTGTCCATCTGTTCAATGACGTTTGACGGCCCCCGTGGTTGATGGTTAAAGTGCTCAACTACATATCCAGAGGTCGCGGGCTCAAATCCCGTAGTGCGCAAATTTAGTAAGTTTTATTTCACAATTAATTCACGCAAAATAATGTATGGTTTATTTTGCGGCACGGTCCAGAGTAGTAGATATTCTAAGTATCACCCAGGTGAAAGACCACCATTCAGAATCAAAACGTAGCTTGATATGGATTTAGCCGTGTTTGGTGACCAGATTTGAATAGCTGTAATAATATCACTGGCTCCAGACCGTTATGACTCTGGTGCGTTATTCTCTATAAATAAGATATCTTTGATCGGTTTCACCAGAAGTAAGGAAACATTCAACTTACTTCGGGCACACGGACACGCCCACAGCCCACTTGCATCGGCTCATCTCTTCTGTGGGCACAGCGGACGCCGGTGTACTTAAACTCCTTAATTTTCACCATTCGGGCACGTGACCAGCTTGTAATAAAACTTGCCTCTTTATTGCCCCAATTATATCCGGATTTGTGTACGTACGTCACACACGCACACTCCTAATTGCGTGTGTGTGTGTGTGGATATTTGGATTATTTGTGCAGCGCCGTTTTTGTGAAAAATCACCACAAGAGTGCTGTACAAATCTTAATTTCTAGGCTCTGTCTTATTACTAACTACAAGTTTCTAACCTTGAAGTAACAATATATGGAGGGAGAGCTAATAATTTTTACCCGACCTACACAAACTTACGATATCTCACTTTCTCCGGGTTTTTACGTCGTACACCATGAGAGAGAAAGAGACAACAAATTTCATAGACCGCTTCTATATACTGTCGCAATGACCTTAAGCTCCTGGATCACCGCGGGACTCCGCCCACATTTTTTACTATGTCACTAAACTTGACACAACTAAACGGTTTTTTAGGTTATATGCTGTATTTTTGTTGATAAAAATACTGTGAAAAAGTGGCTATACGAATAAAAAAAAACATTATGTCGATATGTGATATGAATGGATGTATAAATACCGTAGCCTTAGTCTTAGCCATGCCCAGGTGCGCCGAGTCAGGTAAAAATCATCAAAAACTGACTTCACTGCCTTGGATAGATACTTCTCTATGTACTAATGTGTATTCTCTATGTTTCTAACTAATTAACCATCACGTTCCCTCGCAGGCAGGGTAGGAAGAGAGGATGGAACGCCAGACAGCTCTTTCTTGGCACACAATCCTTGCTTCATTCACTTACATAATATGTTGTCTCATACAAACTCTACTGTTATTCTGATTTTTAACATAGCCCGACTCGGGTATTTGATTCACTTTATGCCATGTCTTCCTCGAGCGTCCCCGACTTCTTCTTCCATTCACTTTTGCGTTATATATTCTTCATATACTCCTTTTTTCGTTCATCCGTTTCACATACCCAAACCATCTAAGCGACCCCTTAATTAATCCTATTCATTACGCTTACATCAGCCATTCTTTCCAGATATCCACATATTTAACACGGTCACACTCGGTTTTACGCACATACGCTTTAGGGACCTCGTTTCTCAGAAAATATTAAGCATTAAATAAATAATCTCTAGCATAATTACTTGGCAGGTCACTTCAGGTAGGGTCTTATTTTATATTTTAAATCCCTTATTGAATGGTTTAGAACTACGCTGCCTACTCAGCATTGAACCAAATGTATTTCCATTTCAAGAGATAAGCAGAGGTTACAGAAGCTCTATCTTCGTATAGCACACTATTTGTTTCATTCACTTTGCTTCAGCCACATCCTCACGAATTTTTATAAAAATAGAGAAGTATCGCTAGATTTATCGCAACGAAAGTAACCGAGTAAGTTATAATATTATAATGCAGAAAATATAAGTTATTCATAAGAATAAGAATATATGATGCGAAAGTGAATGGAAGAAGAATTCGAGGACACCTGAGGAAGACATGGCACGATCAAGTGAATCATATACTTGAATCGGACCACGTGAAAATTCAGAATAACAGAAGAGTATGTGTGAGACGATGTATGAATGTGAACGAAGCAAGGAGTGTGTGCCAAGACAGAGTTGTATAGCCGGCCGTCTTCTCTGCCTATCCCTGTATAGAAACGGCGTAATGGTTAGTTACATTATAGGTAGGTACTTTATTAGGTAGGGATTTGAAAAGAGTTTTTTTTTTTTAATTTGTTCATTTCAATTAATAGCTGTTACAAATTTGAGAAGCTCACTCGTAAGGTCGAACGTACTCACAAAGGAAGTTATTTATAATTATTTGTTAATCTGCTTTGTTTATCAGAAGAAGGAAACACTCCGTAAAGAGAAAATCAGCTATTTCTTGAAACAAAGAACAATGCAAAATTGAACTGACTAACTTGAAATGATAATAATAACAGTGAATTAATATAGCGTAAATTGACAGTCTCCATGGTCGAGTGGTAAGACGCTCGACTACGAATCCAAAGGTCGCGGGTTCAACCCGGCGTGCGCCAATAACTTTTATTCAATTGATATGTGTCATAACACATTTGATTTATATAAAAATAATAATAAAGTATATTTGCAGCACGTTCCAGAGTGGTAGATACTCTAAGTATCGCCCTGGTGAAAGACCACCATTCAGAATCGAAAAGTTGCTTGAAATGGCTTTAGCCGTGTTTGGTGACCAGATCTGAATAGCCAGGTGCTTCTCAACCTGCCTCTTCCCAATCTCCTTCCCCTCCCCACTACCTTCAACCTCACAACATATTCTATTTGGAGATGCCATAGTCTCACTGGCTCTAGACGGTCGGTAGCAGTTGAGACGCTTGTGCGGTATTCATATTAAAAAAAAGCACTGTTTTGTGATAATTCACCCAAAGTGCGATTCACACTAAATTACGTAACATTTTAATGATTTAATAAAACAAATTTGTAACTTTATTCCACTTTTATTATTTTGACTGGACACTGGACGTAACATTTATTATTACTATAAAAATGCAAATGGAGAACAAGTATTAAAATAAATAAAATCAATTATTAAAATGAAAAGTCAATTATTTTAATTTTCCTTGGGTTTTTTTCAATATTATATAATGTCAAAAAATGCATTAGCTCTTTATTAAAATTTGTGCATTTACAATTTTTAAATACAAAGTACGTAAAGTATTTTTTAAGGATATAAAGCTGATGAGAAATTAGTTTTGCCTCTCCTGAACAATTAGAGAGTTGTGACCTCTTCACCCCAATGCCACAGACATAACCACGAGAAAATAATAAAATATAACAGATATGTGTATTCATGAAAAAATGATAATATATGGATAATATACCAATGACATTACATATATTATAGACACGTTGTAGTGCTCTCAAAGTGGCAAGCAATAATTACGCTAGTTGGTGTGATCGGTGTTTAAGCCGATTTAGTACTAAACGGTCACGCGTCGCTTGAGGTCGTTTCAAGCAAGATGGAACGCGGTCCGAACTTCGGATCTGTTTCGTTCATACACATATATTCTATGAATGTCTATCTTTGTCATACGTGACCGATATTTGAGTGATGAATTTACTGGTAACGTGTGTGTTTTGCTTGCCACATTTTGTGTCAATATTCTAAGGCTATAACGTGTCTATATATATATATAACGTCATTGTAATATACTACGATATTCAACAAACTTCCCCTTGACATAATAGACGAAAATAAGTATGAAATATTTTTTAAAAAACTCGAAATACGCTTTTCATTAAAATAATCTAGAATTTATTATTTTCATCTGATATTCATTTTTAATCATACAAAAATAATTTCAAGAAATCCATGACAGTACTCCCTCCCTAAGCACGAGAATTTTCTCAATTAGGGATGTAATTATCATTAACTAGAAACTAGACATTGTACGATTATTCAATTTGTATTATACCTACTGTTAGTAGTAAAATGATAATTTTGTAGAATTAATTAAACAATAAATAAATAAAATAACCTCAGAGCAATAATAATATGGGAGGGATAGTTTGTTTAGTCAGGATTGTTGATTTTTTCCTGACTCGGGCGTGGCTAGAATTTCGTGGACACACATTCTTACATCCATTCATAGCACATGTGCGATGTAATGTTTTGTTTTTTGTATTACCACTTTTTCACAGTATTGTTTTCAACAAAAATATGGGATATAAACTAAAAAACCGTTCAGTTATGTCCCGTTATGTCGCATAACAAAACGAAGTGGGCGGTGTCGCCGGAGACGCGGGAGACGGAAATAATGCTTACATACCGAAAAGTGGTGCGATATTATGTGACAACTTACCTTATCTCTTTCTCTCTCACGGTTTACGACGTAAAAACCCGGAGAAACTGATTTATCGTAATTTTGTATAGGCTCGGTAAAAATATTTAGCTCTCTCTTTATTTATATTCTTGCATTGAGGATAAAACAGTGCACTTGTAAATCAACAGAATAAAAAAAAAAACAAATTACTAGGATGCCAGGGTGTAAAAAATCCAGATGAAAAGATTTGTTAAATCAAATACAGGGAAATAATATTGAAGACAGCTAACGTGTACCGAAAACCTAACCTATTTATTTTGTATATGATTTTGTACGTAACTGACCCTCCCGCCGTTTCCCCGCAGGGATAGGCAGAGAGAACGGACCGCCACATAACTCTGTCTAGGCACACACTCTTTGCTTCATTCACATTCATACATCGTCTTATACATACTCTTCTGTTATTCTGACTCTTCACATTACCCGATTCAAGTATTTGATTTACTTGATCGTGTCATGTCTTTCTCGGGCGTCCTCGACTTCTTCTTCCATTTACTTTCGCATCATATATTCTTTTCACATTCCTTTCTTCGTTCATTCGCTCTACATGCCCAAACCATCTAAGAGTCCGTTTCTTGATCCTATTCATTACGCTCTCATCAGTCTTGCATTCTTTCCGGATACCCACTTTAATACGGTTATACATAGTTTTATCGCACATACGTCTCAAGGATCTCATTTCCACAGTATTCAGTCGATACTGAATGGTGGTCTTTCACCTTCCTGTGCCAATTCCATGTCTCACTGCTATACATCAGGGTTTGTATAAGCACTCCATTGTGGACTGCTAGCTTCGCTTCTTTGGACAATTTCTAATTTGCGCCATTAGCGTTCAGTCCTCCATTAATTTGCGCATACTATATTTGAATCCAGTTAAATTACATAGTTATTTGTAAGTGTGCTGAGATCACCAAAGAGTTATAGGGCTTGTGAAGTGATGGAATTATTATTGCAAAACATGTTCATAGTTTTATGATTCGTCATAGCCGTAAGGTTCTAGGCGATTGTAACATCATAATACAACGCTCTCATGACGCATGACACTTGCCCACTTGGCTTTAAAGCTGCAGCTTTAATCCCAAGTGCATTGTACTCTTTATTTTATGTGACACCTCACCAGAGTTGTCTGGGTGCTTTGTTGTGGAGCCATCGTCACCCGATTGGGCGACGCTGTTTTTTGTTGACACCACGCGTGGTCCCGCGGGCTTGGGGCATTGGGAGCTGTGGCACTTACGGAGTGTTGTGAGACGGGAGGAAAATTAATGAAGGTAAGGTGAAGAGGAAGGTTTTTGTTTATTTGCTTATTTTTAAATACATTATAGAAAATATTCGAAATTTCTAAACAATGTATACATGCTTAAATGATTCTTAATTAATTAATTTAATTCACAGTGTGGTTATGAAAACAAAGATGCTTATTTGTAAATGCTTTTGAAAAAAATGTCTTTGGCTATTTTGTAAGTTATTTCAGTGCTGTTGAAAATATCCGCTACTTCTGTGTACATAACTGTGCAATAATATTCAACAGAGAGCGCTGCTGTAGTCAGTTTCGATGAGCTTTGCCAGACTCGACTAGACCAGGGCGTAGCTAGGACTAGGGCTAGGGTTTTTATACATCCATTCATAGCACATATCGAAATAATAATGTTTTTGTTTATTCGTATAACCACTTTTTCACAGTATTGTTATAAACAAAATATGGCATATAACCTAAAAAAACCGTTGAGTTATGTTAATTTATGTAGAATATCAAAACGTGTGGGCGGAGTCACCGGAGACGCGGGGCAGGAAGAATACTCTTACAATATTTTAAAGCGGTGTGATAATTTGGTAGATTTTGTTGTCTCTTTCTTTCTAGTGGTATACGACGTAAAAACCCAGAGAAGTGATTTATCCCAAGTTTGTAAAGGTTGGGTAAAAAAAATTAGCTCTCTCTCCATATATTGTTACTCCAAGTGTGCAATAGATAGTTTAAAATAATAGTGACACAGAAATATTACGGAGTAAATGATTAGTACACAAAAACATCAAGAAGTTACTAGAGATAAATACAGAGAAAATATAATATTCGTAGACTCAGCAATGATTTGCTGTTCCTCAATCATCACTCTACTAATTATGGGTATCATTCTCCTCTGCCCACAATGTCGAGACTTGTTAACTCAAGTCGGGGTCTTGAAATTATTGGTAGCAGTCTTAATGATTTTTGACATTTTTTGCGACTCTACCAAAACTTTGACTTCATTTTAGATTTGATTTGAATGTTCTTTCTTATGTATGTTTTGTCATTGCTTCATTTTAATATTATGTACGAGTATGCGCTGTTCTTTCTCTGTTGCTCTTTTTTCCCATTTCGTGTTTTGTATTTTTTTTGTAATTGAACTTTAGTCTGTGTATAAATAAATAAATTCAATAGAATAAATTAACATTACTATTTTTGGAAGAAGTATGCTTTAATATTAAAGCCTTTTTGTAACTAGATTCAGTGCAGTTGAATATATGTTCTATTTCTGCGAAGGAATTACCCACTGTATGCAATCTAGGTACAAGCGAGTATCTAAATGACTCAGTCCTGATATTATTGTTACACTTAAAACGAATTTTGAATCGAGTGGTTCTGTTAGGTATTTGGAAGGTAATTAAGCTAAGTAAATCAAGGCTGCCTATAATACCGTTAACAATTTAAAATATTTGAAAAAAGAATAAGTACTGGTCACTTAGGTTATGTTTGCGTGGTATAAGAGAATTTATGAACGAAATTATTTTGAAATTATTGTTACAATAAAAAATAATTTTGCTTCGCGTTATCCTATTATGGTAACAGCATTACGGTTTGTCATATTTCTAGACGGCTTAATAAATAATTCAAATCTTCATATCTCATGTGAAAATGATGTTGCTAGCTGAAATTACTTACCTAACCTAATAATTCTTAACCTCCTTCCCCTCTTCACTACCTTCAGCCTCACAACACACCCCAATTGGGGATGCCATAGTCTTACTGGCTCTAGACGGTTGAGAGCAGTTAGGACTCTTGAAAAATAAATGAAGCTGAAAAGAAATGCGTTGATCTATACATTCTAGACAGAAAAAAAAACTAGCAAATTTCATGACCTCAGAACTCACCGTTCGAGAGTTTTTTTCTGCCTCAGTTGATAGTATTAATACGCTAAGCCGTCTTCTGTACACGATTCGTTAGATCGCCGTGTGGGCGCTAATGTCTGCAAAAACCATACTGGTAATTTTTGCTCATGCGTAAAAAAGTTTATAATTTTATGCCGATTGCGCTACTTCACGATTTACTCATTATGTCCCTTTTGACGTGTGTGTCAAGACTAAACTAGTTGTCATGATTGGAATACATGTTTCAATTTTGTTATTATTTTGTTATGAAGACAGAGATCTTCAATAACTGCTTAGATATTGAAAAAAAAGTTAACTCAGGTGACTCAATGCTCTCACTGAGTTACCTAAAGCGACAAAAAACTAAAAAAAGTCCCAGGCTTGTGTCAAGCCTTCTCCCAAATTGCAAATATATTTTAGATGGCTGAAAGGCCACAAAAGTATTTAGAATCAAATAAGAGTCGGAGCATTCGATGCAGAAAAAAAAACTAATAAAAATTGCATGTTTAACACATTTTCGACCAACGTGTCGCCATTTGCTTTTCCAGCGATAATATAGCAAAACGTAGCGCTAATATTTTCAATGTTCCAACTGTAAAATATTTTTTGTATGAATTATATCAAGCTCACACAAGCGTGCTCTTTTAGTATTGCATCGACTGCAGCCGGGGGATTGAACTCTGGCCGGCAGAATGAGAGAGTGATTTAATTGCCCTTACAGCTAAGCATTTCCACTTCAACCTTATAAATATAATTTGCCCAGTATCGTCCGACACGGCAGTCCGCTCGTCCGTAACCTTTGACTGTATAAATGTATATATTAAGGATGCAGTTTAATGATGCAAATAAATAACCGATAATTAAATTACCAAACACTTGGCACGATATTTTGAAGTTGAAATTTGATATTTAACTCAGTGAAGCAAAATAGCCCAATACAAACATTTAATAAGACAAAAAAATCATAACACAATAGTTGATTAATTATAATTGAATTTGATAAAATTTTGTATAATTTAAATTTAGTTCTGCTATTTTTAGTGACAGCTGTTTCGGCGTTAAGTCCATTATTAAACAACCTAATGGATTAACGTCTTGAGACCTTTGTGAATCATTTCGTCTTTGATTTAATTTATATTTTATTATTATTAATTATTATATATATATTATTGATAGACTTAACTTACAAGTGTATGTATACAATATAATAATTTGTTATGCGAGTACATACGTACGATATGTTCACATTTTTTACATTTGGAACTGATATTAGTAGAAATTATCAAATTAAAAAAAAAAACCTTAGAAATCCCTACCTACCTATAATACACTTTAGCAGACATTATTCTTTATTAAAAATGGATGAGTTTAAGCAACTAAAACTTCTTCTTAGCTAGTCGCACGTTTTAGAGTGGTAGATACTCTAAGAATCGCCCTGGCGTAAGGCCACCATTCAGAATCTAAATGTTGCTTGAACTGTCTTTAGCCGTGTTTGGTGACCCGATCTGAATAGTCAGGTACATCCCAACCTTCCTCTTCCCCATGTACTTCCCCTCTCCCTTCCTTCAGCGTCACAATATACCTCTATTAAGGATCGCAAGTTTGCATAGGTTGGGTAAAAAAAATTGGCTCTCTTTCCATACATTTTTTCTCCAAGGTGAAATGAAATAAGGTTCAGTAAATCAGGGCTGTCTATGACATCATTGATAATTTTATAAATAATTCAAGCCAAAAATAATTCTCAAAAGTGAAAGTCTTGACAAATGTAATTCTTTCGTTTTTTTTATTTATATAATTTAATTGAATTAAATTTAATATTATTATTATTGAGTTATTGAACAGTTTGACAATGGCCTTAAACGCCGAAGCAGCTGTCACTAAAAATAAAAACTGAAAATAGCAGAACTCAATAATAATAATATTAAATTTAATTCAATTAAATTATATAAAAATTAAAATGGAGTTCTACAAATTGAACACAAAAACTATAAATAAAAAAGTAATTCTCTCGTTTTTACGGGTAGCAACTAGCAACAAGTCATATGATGATTGATCCGATTTTCAACTATTAGTATCCACAGTCAACAAAACCCGATGGAATTTTAACTTTTCTTCCCCAATATCACAACCTCTTTTAGCTTCCATCCTTACAGTACTTCAGTACTTAGTAACGCGCGTTAATTAAACGCTCCGTGGCTTTACTTAATGCTAAGGTAGTATTTTATTCGCTGCTAATTAGTCGCGTATACCTCGGCAGCTTGATATGGAAAAAATAACCGAGACCCGACATCCACGCTTACTTTTGCACTCCTGGTAGAGGTGTTGAGAATACGCCCCCCCAAACAGTAAAATGTATTCAAATTTCATCAGTATTTCAACGGCAGCGTTGGATGAAGGCTCAATAGCAACTTTGGCCAACTCTCAGAGCAATAATATACAGGAGGGAGCGCTTCTGTAGTCAGTATTGATGATTTTTGCCTGATTCGGGCGCGGCTAGAACAAGGGTCAAGGTATTTATATATCCATTCATAGAACATGTCGATATAATGTTTTTGTTTATTTGTTCAACCACTTTTTTACGGTAATGTTATAAACAAAAATAAAGGATACAACCTACAAAACTATTAAGTTATGTACTGTTATGTCGCATAACAAAACGTAGTGGGCGGAGTCGCCGGAGTCGCGGGAGACGGAAAACGTGCTTACATACCGAAAAGTGGTGTAATATTATGTGACAACTTGTCTTGTCTCTTTCTCTCCCATGGTTTACGATGTAAAACCCGGAGAAGGTGATTTATAGTAAATTTGTACAAGTTGGATAAAAATATGTAGCCCTCTATCTATATATATTCTTGCTCTGAGGGCCAACTTCACCACGTAAGGGTGTCTAACCAGTTAGTAGCCGAGGGGAAAAACGCGTCGGATTCCTATCCGGGGGTCGTGAGTTCAATTCCACTGCCAGATAAATCTTTCATCATTGCACAAGCGACATCTTCCGCTTATTACGATGGCAGTAGGAGTTTTTAAAATATTGTCAGGTTATTCGTAACCTAAGAATGTTTGTCTTTCTGTATGAAAATAAGTGAGTAGAAAAATATTATTATTATTGACTTAGAAGAGTCAGATCCCTCTTCCCCTCCCCTTCCCCTACCTACTCGCTTAATCCTCGCAACAAACTCCAATCGGGGATGCTATAGATTTACTTTTAGAGTGTATAGAGTGGTATCAATCTAAGGCAGTGTAGTCAGTTTTTGATGTTTTTTACCTGACTCGGCCGACCTGGGCGTGGCAAGACCAAGGCTAGGGTATTTATACATCCATTCATAGCACATATCGACATAATGTTTTTGTTTATTCGTAAAACCACTTTTTCACAGTATTGATATCAACAAAAATATAAAATCTAACCAAAAAAAAAAAAAGTTTAGTTGTGTCAAGTTTAGTGGCATAATAAAAAAAATGTGGGCGGAGTCGCGCGGTGACCCAGGAGTCCAAAATCATTGTGACAGTACCTAGAAGCGGAGTATTATATTTGTTGTCTCTTTCTCTCTCATGGTGTACGACGTAAAAACCCGGAGAAAGTGATTTATCGCAAGTTTGTATCGGTTGGGTAAAAATAATTAGCTCTCTCTCCATACATTGTGTCTCCAAGGATCTACTCCTATGCAACGGCCTCCATGGTCGAATGGTAAGACGCTCCACTAGGAATCCAAAGGTCGCGGGTTCATTAGTTAGTTTACCTCCCCACTACCTTTAGCCTCCCAACATACCCCAATCGGGGATGCCATAGTCTCACTGGCTCTAGACAGTTGGTAGCAGTTGGGACTCTTGTGCGGTATTCACTATAAAACAAAAATAATTCAATAAAAATAAATAAAATCAGGGTCAGATGACGTCACTTATATGGCAACTACTCTGCAATTGTGTTCCTATCGGGCGAGGCCAACCGTATATTCCTTCCTATAGTTGGCCTTGGATCGGGATAGGATGACGTCAGAACTCAGCCGAAGCGTTTTGAAAAAAATATACACTCGAATATAAACTGTACAGCGTCTTGGAGGTGATTTTTCACAAAAAACGGCGCTATACAAATCATTAAAATATTATTATTATATATATATATATATACCTCATAAGAGTCCCAACAGTATGGAGCTAGTGGGTTTATGGCATCCCCAAATGGGGTATTTTGTAAGGCTGAAGGTAGCGGGGAGGGAAAGTAGATGGGGAAGGGAAGGGGAAGGGGAAGGTTTGGTTAGTACCTGGCTATTTAGATCTGGTCATGTTATAACCCGATAATGATTGTCTTTCTTAAAAAAATAAACATGTTGAGGTGATGTTTCACAGAAATGGCGCTATATAAATTGGCCAAGTATTATTATATCACAATGAACATGTGCTTCTGTCTAAAGCGGAACGACTTGGAAGAAACTCGGGAGTATTTAAAGTAGTAAATAATTGAAAGGTGAGATATTGCGTTATGAAATTTACTTAGCTCTTTCGGTGTAGCATTTATAGGCCGATTTAAATATTATCAGCTTGCAACATTAAATCCGTCAAGTAGCTTTGTTGATTGTGAAAAAAATAAAAGACGCTGTTTTTGTTTTTTGTAAAAATGTGTTAAAACCCGGGCGGAACCGGGTTGTAACTTCTAGGGACGTATATCCGTGAGAGCTCCAGTTGTTCTTGGCTAAGTTTCGCTTTGTTTCGTCATGGTCCCTCGTTTTATGCTTTCTAGTTCACGTGAAATACTTAGTAAGTTAGCAAAAATCGGAGGATTCTTTACAAGTATTGTAAGTAAAGCTTTATAAACAGCCATACGCTTAAAATTTGAGTGCCCATATTTAAGCGATCCCCGCATATGCTTTATCTCTCTCTCGTCAGGTTGGGTTAGGTAAAGTTAGTCATTATAATTTTGCCAATATTACGTTCTCCAAAGGGTAAAACTGTATCTTTCTCCAAACTAGAAATGACTAAAATAATAGATTTTTTTTAATCACTTACTAAGTAGACGTTTTATCTCTTTCAATTCATGTTGTTAGATTTCAAATAGACAATTTGTTAGATTCTCACCTTTTCGTTTTTCATCCAGTTCTTACCTATCCCGCCAATTTGCCATTCGGTTTCTTATTTAACAATACTGTAATATAAAAAAAGAAGAAGAAGTTTTTGGTGAACAACGTGTCGCTTGTTAGTGCTCTTGCTTCTTCGTCATCGGTTTTTGTTGCTGCGAATATAATATATTAATACAAGTTTTTCAAGAAGATTTAAAGAATTCTAACAATAACTTCATTGGTGAGTGAATTGGCTTAGTGAATTCTTAATCTACCCACATATATAATCACACTTCCATCAAGTAGCAGTTTAGTTTATCGTTTTTACAATCCATTATTATAAATTCATCCGAAGCTGAAAACACATTCGGTATTTATAGCAGCTTCGGATCCAACACATATTATCTGTCTCTTTCTCTCTGTTCCTTTGTTATAATTTAAATGTTTTCTATTGATATCTCATTGTTCTGTTATTTTATTTTATATTTTGTTCTCTCTCTGTATTTATATTTAACCGCACACTTTGTATTTTTTGTTTAGTTTAATTTTGTACCCGGACATCATCGCTTAGGCTAAGCGAAACCGGTCGGTTATAATATAATATACGTGGTCTTATAAAAAGTTATTTTTTCATTTCTCTAAAATAATAGTGTTTATCTAAAGTGACGTGCCAGGTAAGTATGCTTCTGTATATTATCTCTGTACATAATATAAATAAATATTAATATGCCATAGATTATATGTCGTACGCGATAAGATAGAGCTTAGGAATTATGATTTGTGCAGCGGCCTTGAGGTGTTTTCACAAAAACGGCGCTATGCAAATTATCACAATGTGATTGTAAGCATAACGATACAGTCAGGTAAAAATATGGAATTTTTTCGTCGTTTATATTTTCTGTCTGTATAACAGTCCTGCCCTATTCAAACTTGTGACTTGTAATACCGGGGCTATTCTAGAAGTATCTTTCATTATTTTTACGTGTACCAAATCAGCAAAACTAGAAGTCCATAATGGAGTGTTCATACCAACCCTGATATATGGCAGTGAGGCATTGAACAGGCAGAGGAAGGATGAAAGTAGACTGAATGCTATATAAATGAGATCACTGAGGCATGTGTGCGTAAAACCATGTATGAAAGAACGCAAGGCTGATGTAAGCATAATGAATCGGATGAAGAAAGGGACCCTTATATGATTTGGGCATGTAGAGCGAATCAACGAAGAAAGGAGAGTGAGGAAAAGATTTTATGACGTGAAAGTGAATGGAAGAAGAATTCGGGGACGCCAGAGAAATAGATGGCACGATCAAGTGAATCAATTGAGTCGAGTGATTTCAAGATGCACAATAACAGATATAGTATGTACGAGACTGTGTATGAAAGTTAATGGTGCGAAGAGTGTGACGACCTCCATGGTCGAGTGGTAAGACGTTCGACTACGAATCCAAAGGTCGCGGGTTCAAACCCGGCGTGCGCCAATTACTTTTATTTAATTAATATGTGTCATAACACATTTAATTCATGTAAAAATAATAAAAAGTATATTTGCGGCACGTTCCAGAGTGGTAGATACTCTAAGTATCGCCCTGGTGAAAGACCACCATTCAGAATCGAAACGTTGCTTGAAATGGCTTTAGCCGTGTTTGGTGACCAGATCTGAATAGCCAGGTACTTCCCAACCTTCCCCTTCCCAATCTCCTTCCCCTCCCCGCTACCTTCAGCCTCACAATATACCCCTATCGAGGATGCCATATTCTCACTGGCTCTAGACGGTTGGGAGCAGTTGAGACTCTTGTGCGGTATTCACGTAAAAAAAAAAAAAAGTGTATGCCAAAACAGAGTTGTATGGCAGTCTGTCCTCTCTGCCTATTCCAATGGGGAAACGATGTGATGGTTAGTTAGTTAGTAAGTTAGTTAGTCGCGAGTACAGCGTCAAACTTTGCATTAAACTGAACAAAAGAATGGCCGCCATGATTCTGCTGCATCTAAAATTAAGTTTCCAGCCCCCCTCTAAATTTCATATGTGTACCATAATACAATGTACACATCGCCGCTCCACTCAGCAAACCAAACTAGTTCCATATTGTTTTATTCGGGCCAGAATGCTCCACCCCTCCTTAACACGCCATTCAGCTACATTATCAAAAAGTTAATTCACATCGTTCAAAGATGAATTATATCAAATGTGTCTGTTACGTGCTTTTTTACGAGTGTTTGAATGCTTGACGCTACCAGAAAAATACGTACAAATATATTCTTAAATTCATTAAAGCGTACTGCCGAGTTGTCACTAGGAAAAAAAAATACTAACTGTAAATAATTTACTTTGTGAGTACGCACGCACGAGTGAGGAATTCAAATTATATAATTTAAAAAAGTATTTAAGACATGAAAAATAGCACTGTATAAGACCACGAATATTATTTTAAGCTTCATTACCGACCGGTTTCTCTTAGCCTAAGGAGGGTACAAGATTATAAATTATAGATATTAAATACAAAGTGTGCGGTTATATTTACGAGTGCATACACAGGAAGAACAAAATATAAAATAAAATAACAGAACAGTGAGAAAATATTTAAATTATAACAAAGGAACAGAAAGAAAGAGAAAGATAACATCAATTGAAAGAGACCAAACGTCAACTGAGAAGGTGATTAAGGAATAATTATAAATTTTATAAGTTTACAGGAAACATACCTAATATTGAACTACTGGGCAAATTTATCTGATTATTAATAATAAATGACTATTATATTTTAATGACCATCTTTATTTTGAGGTGCTTCTAATATATTTAATCATTTGCCATGATGAAGAATATAAGCAGCGAAATAATCTTTAAAAAAACCTACCAAAGTACCTACCCATATTGTATTTAAGCTAACATTATTCTAGATTTGAAATGGATGGATTAAAGCAGTTTATATTTTGACTCGGCAAGAATAAGAAGAGTTTTTTTTTAAATTTGAATCACGATCAAATGAATCATACAAATAAAAATTAAAACAAATAAATCCAAAGGTAGACAGCTATATCATTTTTTAAGCAACACCATATTATGACAAATAGCTTTTTAGAGCTCATATTGAGTAATTTACGACTATTTTCCCACTACTAACTCGAAGCTTATTAAAAAACCATTTGCACCACGTTGCAGAGTGCTAGATACTCTCAGAATAGCCCTGCTGAAAGATCACCAGATTTTCTATTGATAATCGAAACTTTGCTTGAGTTTTAAACTAAACTTGGCTTTGGCTGCGTTCAGCAGTGACCGGATCTGAATAGCCAGATACTTTCTTTAACACAACCTTCCTCTTTGACATCTCCTCCCCCTTCCACTCCCTTTAACCTCGCAATATTCGTCAAATGCTTGTTTCCGACTTGACTTTTATTTTTAAAATTGTTAATGGTATTATAGACAGCCCTGATTTACTTAGCTTAATTACCTTCTATGTACCTAACAGATCCACTCGATCCAAAATTCTTTTTAATGTAACAACAATATCAGGACTGAGTCATTTAAATACTCGCTTGTACCTAGATTGCATGCAGTGAGTAATTCTATCGCTGAAATAGTAGATATATTCAACTACACTGAATCTAGTTACAAGAAGGCTATAATAGCATACCTCTTTCTAAAATACTAGTGTTAATTTTCTATCAATTTCATCATGTTTTTGGGTGAATTGTTATTTTTTATGTCACTGCTATTATTTTATATATATATATGTTATGTAAAAGCCCATGAGGTCGTATATAAATAAATAAATAAAAAAATAAATTAGGAATACCATAGTCCTACTGGCTCCTGGCAGTTGGAACTCTTCGTAATAACGTACAAAAATAATTATAATCGGAAACAACTTTTAATCGAAGACTTGTCACTACTAAATCATTACTTAAAGCTTTGGAACAATAACAAACTTTGACTACGTATCTGTTGATTATCTCTAACTAACTAACTATCACGCAGTTTTTCCTGGGGGGTATGCAGAGAGGACAGGCCGCCACACAACTCTGTCTTGACACACACTCCTTGCTTCATTCACATTCATGCATCGTCTCATATAACATACTCTTCTATTTTTCTCTGACTCTTGGCACAATCTGACTCAAGTCTTTGATTCACTTGATCGTGCCATGTCTTCCTCGGGCGTCCCTGAATTCGTCTATCATTCACTTTCACCATATGAATTTATGTTCTACCTAGTATAATATTATTCTTTGATTTTGTTTGTTATTCATTTACTTTTGAATTTTTCATAAATTTTTACTTGATTACTTACTATTGTTAAATTTTCCAATTAAATAACCACTCATGTATATATGTTTAGGGCATCATGCCTATTATATGTACTAAAATAAAAAAAATAATAATAAAAAAATAAAAAATAAATAAATATGTATAAATAGAACACATACACTTTGTTTTTAACCACTTTTTTTTTTTTTTTTTTATTTTTTTTTTTTATTTTTTTTTTTATGTGTTTAAAAATATTATGATGAACTGATTTCACTAATTTTCATTTATATTTGTTTGAGTAAGATAAAAATTTCCGGGTTACGAATACCCTGACAATATTTGAAAAACCCCTACTGCCATCATAATAAGCGGAAGATGTTGCTTGTGCGATGATGGAGGACTTAGTTGTGGTAAGACGCTCGACTACGAATCCAAAGATCGCGGGTTCAAACCTGGCGTGCGCCAATAACTTTTATGTATTTAATATGTGTCATAACACATTTAATTCATATAAAAATAATAAAAAAAAGTATGTTTGCGGCACGTTCCAGAGTGGTAGATGCTCTAAATATCGCCCCGGTGAAAGACTACCATTCAGAATCGACACCATGCTTGAAATGGCTTTAACCGTGTTTAGTGACCTTTCTGAATAGCCAGATACTTCCCAACCTTCCTCTTCCCAATCTCCTTCCCCATCCCACTACCTTCAGCCTCACCACCTACCCTATTTTGGGGATGCCATAGTCTCACTGGCTCAAGACGGTTGGGAGCAGTTGAGATTCATGTGCGGTATTCGTATAAAAAAAATTAAAAACCTAGCAGAGGAATTAAACCCACGACGGTTGGATGGGAATCTGATGCGTTTGCCCACTCAGCTACTAACCGGTATTATATGAAATAATGATCTTCCTGTGGGTTAGCTTTAAAACAAAGATTTTTAATACGACCTATAAATTTTGAATTGCCAACATGTTAAGTATGGAACCTTTTGTTATGCTTCTTTTGTTCTGTTTGAAGTATCTTGACGATTACTAAATTTCAACACTAGATCCAGAGTGCCGCTTGCGTAACAAAATATCGGTATAATGTTCCGTGTCAGGATAAATCAACCGGAAGCAGATGTGCACCGGAACTGCATCGCAGCTCGTCAGGAAGGACGGGAAGCGGCAGAACTATTTGTGTTTCGTGAATTCTGTATTTATTCTTACTTCCTCAACACACACACCTAAAGAAACATTGCGTGGTTAACCAACAGCCAAAATGACCCCTAGTGACTCTTACAAAACGTTGAAATAATAATCAAAACCTGTTCAGAACATCCTGCTTCTCTTTTAGTGATGTTAACTAACTAACTAACCATGACGCCGTTTACCGCAGGGGTAGGCAGAGAGGACGGACCGCCATACAACTCTGTCTAGGCACACACCCCTTGCTTCGTTCGCATTCATACATACTCGTATGTTATTCTGACTCTACACGTGGCCCGATTCAAGTATTTGATTCACTTGATCGTGCCATGTCTTTCTCGGGCGTCCCCGACTTCTTCTTACATTCCCTTTCGTGTAATTTATTATTTTCACATTACTTCGTTCATTCGCTCTACATCCACAAAACATCTATGCGTCCCTTTCTTGATCCTATTAATTGCGACATCAGTCTTGTATTCTTTCCGGATATCTACATTCCGAACACGGTCACACATGTTTTTACCAAACATACGCCTCAAGGATCTCATTTCTGCAGCATTGAGTGTATTTTAATTCTTCCTCTACCAGATCCATGTCTCACTGCCATACATCAGGGTTGGTATAAGCATTCCATTGTGGACTGCTAGCTTTGCTTCTTTGGACATTTTTTTTGCGCCAACAGCGTTCAGCCCTCTATTATTGAAGTTTACTGCATTCACCCTTCCTTAAATATCCTCTACACCCTTTCCATATCGTTTTACTAGAACATACTTCACAAATACACAAACCCATCCACTCGCTCCAAGTATCGTAGGCATAAAATGCAAGACACGTCATATTCATACAAATCTTAACTTAAACATTTGCATCACATATTCTTTTCAAACTCCTTTCTTCGTTATTTCGCTCTACATGCCCAAACCATTCGCTTACATCAGCCTTGCATTCTTTCCGGATTTCCAAATTTTTAACACGGTCATACATGGTTTTACGCACATACGTCTCAGGGTTCTCACTTCCACAGTATACAGTCTACGTTCATCCTTCCTCTGCCAGTTCAACGCCTCACTGCCGTACATCGTGGTTGGTATAAGCATTCCATTGTGGACTGCTAGCTTCGCTTATTTGGACAATTAGTGTCTCTTTCCCTGACCTGAATAGGACAAGTGGAAGAAGATGAGATGAGAGATGAGACATTATTGTGTACAAGTTGTAACCCATTGAAAACACGAGATGTAACGTAACTTGTCAAGAAAAAATATTAGTTGCTTATAAATATATGATTAAACATATAATTTTGATTGAAATTATAGAAAACTTCATATGTGAAAATGTCTTTACATATTCTTAAACGTTGTTAATTTTTTATTATTTATAATTTATTCGGGCTTTGATACTCCCTCCGGAACTAAGATGTATAACGAGCCCAAAAGAATTTCGGTCCAAACTGAAAACTTACCTCTTCAGACTCTCATATCCTTATATTCATTAGAAGAATCTCGCCATAATCTATTTCTCGACGAATCGCCTTTAGATATACAAATTTTAACCAAATCCTGTACTGTACGACAAATTCAGAAAGTCCATTTTTAAATTTGCTCTCGTGCCCTGAAATCGGAAAAAAATTTATATATATAATATAGAAATTAATACCAACTAGAAAATAAGATCTGTACAGCGCCCTCGAGGTGATTTTTCACAAAAACGGCGCTATACAAATCATCAGAATATTATCGTTTTTTTGCTACTCGTAGTTAAGTTCGTTCGTAAGTCTTTGTGTTTTATGGTCCACACGCCGCTGCCAGATACGGTCAAAAAGGCAGTTTCCAAGTCTTGACAATAACACTAGTTCAATTACACGCAAGATTACACAGGTAAGTCTGTTATTCGGCTTCTGGCGTTATCAGAACAATGCGATACTGACGATACTGTAATATTATTAAACACGGCGGCGGCTATAATTATTGTTAGCTCCGTACACACTCGTCTGACCTTTGAGCGTCATTGTGTGCTTTGTTTATCATTACGGATGATTAATTATTCAAGTTACATTCGGCGCGATTGGAAGAGGACTAATTTATTACATAAGGGAAAATACATGTGATTTCGGACAAGTATTGTGAAATGTTACTGTGGGTTACATCAACTGACTAACTAAACATCACGCCGTTTCCTCACAGGGATAGGCAGAGAGGATGGACCGCTATACAACTCTATCTAGACAAACCAGAAACTCCATCGAAGCCAGAGTAAAGTTGGCCTCTCAGAAGTTGGGCGTGTTGTACAGGGCCCGCAGATACTTCAATAGTACACAACTGCTGACCCTGTACAAATCGCAAGTACGCCCCACTGTTGAATTTGGCAGCGTCCTCTGGTCTGGAGCCCCTAAATACCTGAAAA
Organism: Drusus annulatus; assembly: GCA_022651775.1. Taxonomy (NCBI): domain Eukaryota; kingdom Metazoa; phylum Arthropoda; class Insecta; order Trichoptera; family Limnephilidae; genus Drusus; species Drusus annulatus. The sequence goes on from JAGWCC010000686.1 coordinate 108,145, forward strand.
AAACCCTTGACTCTGTGCAGAAACAGGCGGTCCGTTTGATAGATTCTCCTATCTTAACGGATTGCAAACTTTGGAGCACAGACGTCAGGTGGGAAACTAACATATGATAAACATATGTGTACCAACATAACAAAACAAAACGATAATCGAATGTACACAGCCCGCAAAAATTCAAAATCACCTTTTCTTTTGAACAGGCCTCGTACATATATAAAATTTGTTCCTGAACTTAACCAATTAATGACATAAATTGAAAAATGATTAATAAAGTAAAACGTCTTCATGGTTGTGATTCGTTGACGATTCCACTAAGTCTCTTCACCCGCGATGTATTGTGAAGGCGTACTGTGTACTCGTGTACTGTTTGTTTGTTTTTGTATTTTTATTTAGATGTATGCAAATACTTTTTTCATACATCTAGTAAGGAAAACATTTTTACATTCCACAATAATAGAACCTTAGAGTATACAAGAGGTTTCCCAAGCCAAGGCAGTGAAGTCAGTTTTGGACTTGTTTTTGATGATTTTAACGTGACTCGGCGCAAATGGGCGTGGCTAAGACTAAGGCTACGGTATTTATACATTCATTCATATCACATATCGACATAATGTTTTTGTGTATTCGTATAGCCAATTTTTAACAGTATTTTTATCAACAAAAATATAGCATCTAACCTAAAAAACCGTTTAGCTGTGTCAAGTTTAGTGGCAAAATAAAAAATGTGGGCGGAGTCCCGCCGTTAACCAGCGAAAATAACCAGCTTAAGATCATTACGACAGTATATAGAAGCGGTCCAAGAAATGTGTTGTCTCTTTCTCTCTCATGGTGTACGATGTAAAAACTCGGAAAAAGTGATTTATTACAATTTCGGATGGGTTGGGTAAAACAAATTAGCTATCCCTCCATATATTGCCACTTCAAGAATAGAACAAAGCACATAAGGTTTTTAAACAGCAGATACAAATTGAAATCGTAGTAATCTTAAGAATCCCAGGTTTTTTTAACATATTCAGCACAAATCCTACGAAAAGTGCCAAGACTTGAGGCTTCTTCTAAGTGTGGCATTCCATCCTCGACCGACACGTGAATGTGTGCGTCCGCAGCTATCATTGTTCACGGAGGAGATACTCCAGCACTAATGGTTGTACACAACTTGGCGCGGGTAATAAAAATAATTTCGGAGAAAGTTACAGGTCTCGGCTGCGGAAAGAATGTGCGCCCGTATATCAATGTCACTCTTCTGTACTAACAGCTCTGTATTTGTTACGAATTCCGTACTAATATTACGTTCTTACTTTTACGGGCATTCCAAATGAACGTATTAAGGAATTCACGGCCTCCGTGGTCCAGTGGCTAAGACGCTCGACTACAAATCCAGAGGTCGCGGGCTGAAATTCCGTCGCGCCAAATTCATTTTACGCACTCAATATGAATTATTTCACATTGAATTCATATAAAATAATACATAGTTTATTTGCGGCACGTTCCATAGTGGTAGATACTCTAAAGTATCGCCCTGGTGAAAGACCACCATTGAGAATCGAAACGTCGCGTCGCTTGGAATGGCTTTGGCCGTGTTAGGTGACCATATCTGAATAGCTCGATACTTCTCGTACTTCCTCTTTCCATCTCCTTCCCTTTATCACTACTTTAAACTTCAACATTCCTTGCCGTAGACTCAGAAACAATGAATTGCTGTTTCTCAATCATCACAATACTAATTGTGGGTGTAATTCTCCAATGTCCAGAATGTCAAGCCTTGTTAACTCAAGGTCTTGAAATTTTTGGTAGCAGTCTAAATGATTTTTGTCATTCTTTACGACCCTACCAAAACTTTGACTAGACCATGGCTTGAATGTTCTCTCTTATGTTTATTTTGCCTTTTTTTGTCATCGCTTCATTTATTTTTATGTATATGCTATTCCTTCTCTGTTGCTCTTTTTTCCAGTTGGTGTTTTATATGTATTTTTTTGTAATTGGACTTTAGTCCGTTAATTTATAAATAAAAAAACAATAAATAACATACCACAGTTTAGGACGCCATAGTCTCACTGGCTCTAGATGGTTGAGAGCTGTTGGAACTCTTGTGCGGTATTCTCTATAACAAAATAAAATAATCACAACATTTTTTTAATCTAGTAATATGATTTGTGTTACTGGATGTGTTGGGTGACTAGATCTGAATACCCAGGTACTTCCTAACCTTCCTCTTCCCCATCTCCTTCCCTTTCCTGCTACCTTCAACCTCCCCCCACATACCCCTGTTGGGGATGCCATAGTCCCACTGGCTGCAGACGGTTGAGAGTAGTTGGGGCTATTGTGATTCACTATAAAAAAATTTAAAAAAAACGTATTTAACTGCTAATAAGTAACGTCCGAATAAAAGGTGAGTCTTACTATACATTCTAAATCCGTCTGTGTGTCCCACAGTAAATCGTGATGTATTCAATATTCATTTAATGATTAAAAAAAAACAAATTTATAACTTTATTCCACTTTTTTATTTTTTGGCTGGACCGGTTTCAGCCTATAACGGCCATCTTCAGACTAGTACAGGTTGTTCTTATTCTATGGCTTAAATACTATTTTTGTGATGACAGAGGTAGTAAACCATGATTTTACTTTAATTATATTTATCAGTATTGCTGCATGATTTTACTAGTTATAGGTTACTTTTAGTTTACTATTTTATAATATATATTATATATAATATAAATTATATATTTTATATATAATATAAATTATATATTATATACATAATATTCATTTAACTGTAAAAAAATACGACACCAGAAAAAAGATTTTCGTTTAGTAAAATGTACGTACCCTTCGAACATCTGTTTTTATTTTTATGTATATTCTCAGAAACTAAGAAAGCGAATTGAATATAAATTACTGTTAGAAATTATATATTAGTTATTGGTCGACATTATGACCTAAAAATGATGTAGAGTGCCTACCTGCATACGTAAGCTGAGCTTGGAAATGTATGGCTTCAAAATATCTCACTGCACCGACTTCGTTCACAAATAATAATAGAATTGCTTTTTATATAATATGCAATGCAATTCGACTACGATATCAGATAAAGCGATTCAAAGATTATAATACTCCGTATATCTGCACTTGGCGAAAGATTAAATATTATGCGATGCATTTTATGTGTTTGGTAACCTAAGTGGAGTCTGACTCAGAAGATGCAATTATTTGGAAAATATAATAGAAAAATCAATGCTTTATTGATATTATACATTTTAAAGAAATGATAAAATAACTCTGTATTAATTAGAGCACAATTATTATTTTTGTTTTTATTATCGACCGGTTTTGCTTGGTCTTAGGATCAAAAGGTAACAAAATTAAAATAAACAAAAAATACAAAGTGTGCGGTTATACTCGTAGATAAATAGAGAGGTAAAAAAAGTACTAAATGAAAACCCAGGTTCACTCCTTCATTTGCTCTCCAAAATACCCTCTACTCGGCATCCCCAAAGACGGCATCCGTGGTCGAGTGGTAAGACGCTTGACTTCGAATGCAGAGGTAGGGCGTTTATGCCCGGCGTGCGTAAATTTTATTTAATTCATATGCGATGTGTCATAACACATTTAATTAAAGTTTCTTGAAAACGTAGCTTGAAATGGCTTTAGCCGTGTTTGGTGACCAGATCTGAATAATCAGGTACTTCCTAACCCCCCTCTTGCCCATCTCCTTCCCCTCCCCACTACCTTTAGACTCACAACATACCCCAATTGGAGATGGCATAGTCTTACTGGCTCTAGGAATCACTGTAAAAAAAAAAAGAAGACAATCCCTGAGGGAAATTATAGTATAGTAAAAATAAATAAATTATAATAATGTTTGAAACTACTCGCTTTAACATTCCAACATACTCTTCCGACGCCAGAGCGTCCCCGACCTTGTCTTCCATCCACGTGTGCGTTACATTTTTTTTTACATTCCTTTGACCGTTATTCCGCTCCACAATTCTACATATCCAAGCCACCTAAGCATCATTTCTTAATCTAGTTCATAACGCTCACAACGACCTTGCCTTATTTCCGGATCTCGTCTATCTTAAAACGGTCATTTGGCAAAAATACTCTGAATATCCGTCGAATGGTAATACAACTAAGAAAACGATAAGTAAAAGTTATTTGGATCGTTCAATCCGTTCGATCCGTTCGATCCGTTCAATCCGGTCGATCCGTTAGATCCGTTCCACCCGTTCGATCTAGTCGCGAGTTACCGACGTACAGAGCAATATAATTGATAAGTAATCACATTCGTTGGTAATATTCTCGTACAATCAGGGTAATATACACATGGGTAATACTGCCAGGAGTGCATACAGCACAAGCAAGCACACGCTGCCAGCTGAGCGATAAGATTGTGATAACCAACATTGTGGCAGTCTGTACTGTATGCAATGTGTACACAGAAGCGAGTATTATTTATTGATTTTCCTCGACTAGCGGAAGAATCATTCATCGCGACTATTGCTTGCTTGATATCGCCATCGGTGTGAACAGGCTAATCTGACCGCAACAAATATGCGACTATGATATATATTATTACACATCATGCGAATTTAATTAAATAAATACAGAGATACAAATATCTTGTATTTCACGGTTTTTTTTAAGGATTTTAAAAAACCGTTACATCTTTTTTACATTTGCTCATTTTTGTGAATTTTTTAATTCAATTGGTCTATTTAGAAGAGGTATGCTTTTAAAGCCTTTTTGTAACTACATTCCGGTAGTTGAATATATCTACTATTTCTGCGAACGAATTTTGCAATTCAGGTACAAGCGAATGTCTAGTTAACTCACACCTGATATTATTGTTACACTTAAATAAAATTTTAGATCGAGTAGTTCTGTTAGGTACATGTTAGGTAAATAAAGGTATATATAATAAATAAGTTTGAAAGAGAGAGTAATAACGGGCAATATAGCTGTGAATGATGAATACTTGGATTAGATTAATTAAATAATGTAAATACGTTACTGAGACAACGCGCGTGGATGCACTAAACCGAGTCCGCGAGACATACCAGAGATTAACTACGTTTAGTTTCAAAAAACATTCGTTCGACAGACAAGCTGTCACCAGCTGCCACAAACGCGTCGCTGTAGGCTCCTTTCTGAGAAAAAAAATGCCTTGAGAAGTGTAAAAATCATTCGGGAGTAAAAAACATATCTTATGGAGTTTCTTTCTATTCATAATTATCCACAAATCACCTATTATTTTAATTCAATAAATAAAATTATTCACAAGGCTTAAAGGAAAATAAAAACTGTGTGAGATAGCGAATGTGCGAAAGACAACCAGAGCTAGTAGTGCAATACCCGATTATAACAGTAGCGTGAAACGTTCATATAGCTATCTCATCCGTACACACATATTCTTTGAATGGCTATCCTTTTCGTACGCGGGTGAAACGGAAAACAAGACGTTACTAGTGGTGCTACAGTTTTCGTAAGATTCGTATGAATATGACGTGTCTTACATTTTATGTCTATGATACTTGGAGCAAGTGGATGGGTTTTTGTATTTGGGAAGTATATTCTAGCGAGAGATATGGAAAGGGCGTAGAGGATATTGAATGAAGGGTGAATGCAGTAAACTCCAATAATAGAGGACTAAACGCTGTTGGCGCAAAAAAAAATGTCCAAAGAAGCAAAGCTAGCAGTCCACAATAGAGTGCTTATACTAACCCTGATGTATGGCAGTAAGCCATGGATCTGGTAGAGAAGAATTAAAATAGACTCAATGCTGTAGAAATGAGATCCTTGAGGCGTATGTTCGGTAAAACCATGTATGACCGTATTCGAAATGTAGATATACAGGAAAGAATACAAGGCTGATGTCGTAATTAATAGGATCAAGAAAGGGACGCATAGATGTTTTGGGCATGTAGAGCGAATTAACGAAGTAAGGAGCGTGAAAATAATAAATCACACGAAAGGGAATGTAAGAAGAAGTAGGGACGCCCGAGGAAGACATGGCACGATGAAGACAGAGTTTTATAGCGGTACGTTTTCTCTGTCTACTCCTGCGGCGAAATGGCGTGATGGTTAGTTGGTTATAATTTTAAATATTTGTTTTAAAAATAAGGTCTTCATCGTGAATACAATTTACAATACTGTTTACTTTATTATGACGCATTAAACAAAAACAAACAACGTTGAATTACAAAACTATGCGGACGTCACATGAAAAGCCCAAAACATTGTTATGTTTGGCCACCGAGATAGCGATTGCTCAGTTTTATTGGCGAAAACGTATTTAGTAATCGTCTTTGAAGCGATTCGTTACCTAAAACTGACTAATAACTGTCGGAATAAGGTAATAAAATAACTAATAACCCACATGTTCGTAGAAAGCAATCACTTTGTGGTGTGACATATTTAATGAAAATGAAATAATACCTGTTTATAAGACCACAGATTTTATTTTAATTTTTAATGCACGGCCGGTTTTGCTTAGTCTTATCATCAGGGTACAAGATTAAACTCAACAAAAAATACAAAGTGTGCGGTTATATATACATACAGAGGGAGAACAAAATATAAAATAAAATAACAGAACAATGAGATAACCGGTAGAAAACATTTAAATTATAACAAAGGAACAGAGAGAAAGAGACAGATAATATTGTTGCATCCGAAGCTGCGATAAACACCGAATGTGTTTTCAGCTTCGGATAAATTCATAATAATGGACTGTAAAAAGGATAAACTAAAATACTACTCGATGTAAGTGTGATTATATATGTGGGTAGATTGAGGATTCACTAAGTCAATTCACTCACCGATGAAGTTATGGTTGGAATTCTTCAAATCTTCTTAGAACAATTTTTTTTAAACTTATTATTTTGGGAGCAACAACAACCGACGATGAAGAAGCAAGAGCACCAACAAGCCACACGTTGTTCACCAAAAACTCCTTCTCCTTTTTGATATTACAAAATTAAACTAAACAGAAAATACAATGTGTGCGGTTATATTACATACAGAGGGAGAACACAATAAAAAATAAAATAAGAGAACAGTGAGAAAACAAAAGAATAACGTTTACATTATGACAAAGGAACAGAGAGAAAGATAATACGATAAGATGAGAATGTGATAAAAGAATAATGAGAAATTTTATGATAATGAGATGTATCTAATATTGGAATACTGGACAAATTTAATCGATTATAAAGAATATGAATATTAATTTGAATGGCGTTCTTTATTTCTAGTGCATCTAAATTATTTAATAGATTGCCACGACCATTTTTGTGAAGAATATGAGCACTGGTTCTTTTATTGAAGGTATAATGTTTTTCAATAAGATGTTTGGCGAATCCTAAAAAACCGTGGTTATTTAAACGTCTAAGATGTTATTTGATTCTAATATTGACATTTATTTATTTAATTATTATAAACTAACGGACAAAGTCCAATTACAAAACATGCAACAGAGAAAGAACAGCATATACATAATATTAAATGGAACAATGACAAAAATGGGACAAAACATACATTAGAAAGGACATTCAAATCAAAGTCAAGGTCAAGTCAAAGTTTTGGTAGAGTTGTGAAGAATTACGAAAATTATTTAGACTGCTACCAAAAATTTCTAGACCATGGCTTGAGTCAACAAGTCTCGACATTCTGGACAGAGGAGAATGGTACACATAGTTAGTAGAGTGATGATTGAGGAACAGCAATTAATTGTGTCTGAGTCTACGGCAAGGATTTTTGAATTACTGGTTGTCAATGTAATCGTCTTTGATAAGCGATCTGTTGCTTTAAGCCGAGTAACAACTTTCGGAAAAAGGTAGGTAATAACCTCAGAGAAATAATATACAAGAGAGAGCGCTGTAGAGAGAGCTGTAGTCAGTTTTTACGAGGTTTGCCGCACTCGGCTAGACGACCTGGGCGTGGCTAGGACAGGGTTAGGGTATTTATACATCCATCTATAGCACATGTCGACATGACGTTTTTGTTTATTCGTATAACCCCTTTTTCGCAGTATTGTTAAAAAAATATACACAACATGTAACATAATAAACCGTTTAGTTATGTCAACCTATTTAGTGTATCATTACGTGTGGGCGGAGTCAACGGAGACGCGGGACACGAAAAACATTCTAACAATACTTTAAAGCGGCGGGAAAATTTGCTGTCTCTTTCTTTCTCAAAACCCGGAGAAAGTGATTTATCCCAAATCTGTGTAGGTTTGGTAAAAAGAATTAGCTATCTCTCCATATATTGGTACTTCAAGGTAATAACTAATTAATTACCTACTCTCAGTAATACTTGGCGGCTACTTCTGATGCCGGGGCTTGAACCGGAAGCAGTAGGTCGTCGATCGCAGTGTGCAGGTTCGAACCCCGCTTCCAGGAAGTAGGCGTTAGACTCTGACCGCCTGACCACAGGACCACAGGACCACCGTGACGGGTTATTACACAAAGCGTGACTCCCTCCGCTACTTTATAATGCAATAAATCTACAAACCTTTACGAAACAACCGACATTTTTTTGGCGAAGTTAAAAAAGCCAGCGTTCAGCATTTTGATACTTAGAATAACAAGATTCCGTCTGACACGGCAATGTCATATGACCGGTTAGTAGCTGATTGGACAAACAGATCGAATTCCCACTCGGGGGTCGTGGGTTTAATTCCTCTGCTAGCAAAGTCCATCATTGAACAATGAACATTTTCCGTTTATTATGATGGCAGTAGGAGTTTTAAAAAAAAATACTATCAGTTTATTCGTAACCCTAAAATGTTTGTCTTACTCGAAAAAAAAAATAGCTGGAGTCAGTTTATCGTAATATTATTATACAGTGAAAGTGAATGATAGAATAAGTCAGGGACGCCCGTAGATAGGAATTGTGGTAATTTTTCAAATAGGTTAATCGTACTTTGGGAATGTTTGTCTTTCCTCCAGTTACTTTAGAGTTTATTGTCGCATGACAATGCAATGTCTGATGTAGCCTTGTTATTTCGAGGGTCGTATTGAAGAAATGATGTTAACGACCCATGAAGAGATCAACCGATAGAAATGTCAATTTTTCCTTACTTTTGGTGAAATTGATCAGCTTTTTTTTTAAATATAAAATTTCTTTCTTGAACAAATAATCAGTTTCGTTAGTCTGTCTAGGGCCTAGGAGTTGAAAAGTCGTATCTAAAATGGTAAATCTTGAATCGATATACATATCGCTAATACCAAAACATACCTCGTATCTCACCCATTTGTCAAAAATAATTTTCAGTGTATTCTGGTAATAAATTATGTTTTGTTTTAATTTAATCCTAATACCTTGTAAAGCCTTAAAAACAGTTATAACAACTTATAACTCCCGATTGTCACCATTTATATAATAGTATTTTTTAATGATTACAAGCTAAAATAAGGGTGATGAGATGCAATTTTTTTTATACCTGTAAAATTTAGTGGCTTGTTAATTTTTTATACGAAAAAAAATACAGTTTTTTGCCAGTTTTTTGTACCCTGTAAAATGTGTGCTATGTGGGATACAAGGTATTGTTTTGTCATGGGCGACGTATCACACTTCTTGTGAATATGTGTCCATTGGTACCGACAAACATTTTTAATTTATAGGTTTTCTGATGTCCAAATGCCAAGGCACACTACAAGTTGCAACACAATTAATCAATGTACAGCACAAGCTGTAGAGACTAAATTGGCTTGAGAATTAGCATTCACAGTATCCAGACCTATGTAACCACAATTCGACAGGAATCAAACGAGATTCCTTTGGATTCGAGTTTGAATATCTAGTCTCTTATCTACTGTACCACAAAAGCAGCCCATGACAGTACGGAATGAATTGGTTAATGAATTATGGAGATCACAAATTGCCAGTGGCGCAATTTTTCGTTCTCGATTCCAAATATACGTACGAGATGACGTCTCGTTTATCGCGTGTGCTATAAATAGAAGACACCGGTTTTTTATGTTGTAATCATTGTTGATGCTAATAATCTTTTCAGATAGCTTCTGTAAAGTTTGCGCATTTAAGCTGTGGGTATACTGATAGGATATCCGCGGTTACACGATGAAATTACGCAGGCAGAAATTTCACGAAGATCCTAATATTTCACTACCAAAATTACACAAGGAAGATATTTCAGGAACTAAAATTACACACTATTAATATATCGCACGTATTTTTTTAATAGGTTGAATTTGTTGTTTAAATTGTGCGTAAAATAAGTTTCGTATTTTTTTTTAAATTTACAAGTTAGCGTTAATAGTTTGAACACTTAATGTATGAACAATATCAGTTTTTTGTTTGCTTAACTATTTACAGAGATCTAAAAAACACTTTTGTTATTTTGCGTCTTATCACTTGACCACGGATACCGTCGAATAAATAAAGATAAAGACACTACATAGAAAAAATACGCTAAAAAACCTGTATGTAAAATGCATAGTGTTACAAAATAAACTGTTGAAATTGGCATTAACTTTAAAGCATTAATGGTTATTTTTTTTAATGTTGAAATAATATCAATAATCAAATAGCACAAATATGAAACAGAAAAAGCCAGAAAATATAAAGAAAATGCTCACAACCGAGACTCGAACTCGAATCCTCACGAAATATTTATTTACACCCCATATTTAATAATATAAGGTCTATCCAAAGTGTTATTTTAATATGAAATAAAATGTATAAGTAACATATTTAATATAATAATACGAATAATGTGACAAACGAAACAAAATATTGTATTTATTATTTATATAATCTGCTTGATCAGTACTTTTTCAAGTTAAGTTTCAAACTTCAAGCACTTTAGTGTGTGGTGATTTTGAAACATTTTGCTAGCAAAGGTAAATTGGTAATTGGTTTTCAAGGTGTAAATATATTGTTTACTAAATGCTTCCAGAGTTGTAATCAATTACTAGTTGAGTCGCCTTGGTGAAAGACCGCCTTTTTAACGACCCTTTTCACCAACGACCAATTTCTTGCAAAGGTTGTTCCAAAATCAAAATCCTAACAAGCTACCCCTACAAAAAACATTTTTTCTGTCAATTTTCAGAGATAAAAACTTTTCTAAATAGCCTATGATGACAACTTAACATTTCCTGGCAATCTCGGAGGACTGACTTAATTAAGACGTCAGTTATACGTTTGTTATTAGAGAATATAAATTATAAAAAAGGGAATCTGTAGAAAAAAATTAAATATGATTATTAGGAAACATACAAAATCAAGACAGGAATAATTGTGGAAATTTCTTCAATCGAAAGTTTTTTACGTAATCATGTTTCTAGGTGTGATTTTTATTGTGCTACCGTGGTAAGATTAAAAATGACATAATTGGTGTTTTTGCAGCTGCAAATGGTTTTTGATGTTTGTAAAAAAAAAAAAAATTATTTGAACATTTTTCAGCAAACTGAAAAAACCTGAAAATTTTCATAATATAATTTTTTTTTTTGTTTTTTATTTTAAAATCATTTTCGGCTACAATGAGATCGTTGTTTTAAATCTAGCACTATATTACACTAACGAGCCGCCATTGCTTTGTAGTTATGATGACTTACCTTCATGTTAATAAATTCATCCCTAATTTTATCGCATACGCGAACACTGCATATTGGAACAATCTTATTTGCTCAGTACCTACCCCCTTTGTGTTTTTGTTTTTGTGTCACAAACCCCGTGCAAACACCCTAATACTGTTCTGCCCGCGAGTTGCGAGGGGACCGTGCCTGATGGCCCATGGGCCATGCCCCCCTAATAAAGCTTGAACCGAATATGTTTTTCCATGCACCGGGGGTTGAACTCATGACCTCAAAGTCAGACTAAGTTTTTGCCATCACAATAAGACCGCTTTTTGCATATTAGTACCGGAGTTTGTACGAATTGAAAGCAATTATAGTCATTATATATATAGTTAAAAAAGATGAAATATTAACATTGTGTTGAAAGGTTATTAGATTATTTTCAAAGTCACATTTTAGTCAATGCAATGTCACATTCCTGAAAAATCCCCAAAAGGGGGTAAAATTGATTCCGATCAAAAATAATATGTTCAATTACAGGTGTGTTTACTTTATATTAATGTTTAATAATAAAAATATATAATAAAAAACAAACGTGTTTTGTAAAAATCTTTTTTACATAAATAATAAGATTTTTAACGAATTCTTTAATATACAAGTATTTTTGATTACAAACACGTTTCTGAAACGAATGCTTTTAAACCGAGGTTCTACTGAACGTATAGTATCTCAAGTAATTTGCATAGTGGATTTTGGTAGGAATTAAATAGAATTTTGAAAAAAACACGGGTAAATAGATACTGTACCGTAATTTTAAAAGGGTACGTACTTAGAACATGTGTTGTTCTTTCCTCTTCCAAAATAATAAATTCATATATTGTTTGATGACATATGCAAGAAAAGGTGTATGAAATATGGATGAAAGCTTTTTTATTATAATTTAAATAAAAAATCTTGGAAGGAAAAGATACAATCCAGATTTAAATTCCTTGACTTTATGAACTCTAAATGGCAGATAGTAATAATAAAACATATAATATACGTATTTTTAATTCAAAACAGGTTGAAATGATTATTTGATAGCTCAGTACTCAAGAGTTTAGAGCAGTCGCCCAGTTAGCGAAAAGTTACAGTTGCCTCTAAAATTATTTAAGAACTATTTGTATTCTTCAATTTTTATTTTCATTATTCTAGTTGTTATTTTTTTCAATTAAAATAAATGTGTGCACAGCCGAGAATCTAAGCCCGATCATTTGAATAGAAAACAAGTAAGCTGACCATTACACCACCTACTTATTGTGAACGGTCGATTAAATTATTATATTTATGTACTGAAAATAAAAATTATGCATTTTTAAATTTCAGAATGTTACGTGCTCACATCACAATCGAATTTACATTGTTTTATTTTTAATATTTCAAGAAAAATAGTGATTTTAATATAAATTTACAGTGAAGGATCATCATCGATTCTTTGTGTAACCTTTGGAGTAATAATACATATGGAGAGAGAGCTAAATATTTTTACCAAGCCCATACAAATTTACAAAAAATCACTTTCGTCGGGTTTTTACGTCGTAAACCGTGAGAGAAAAAGAGGCAAGTCAAGTTATTACATAATATGGCACCACTTTTAGGTAAAAAACATGTTTCCCGTCTCCCGCGTCTCCGGAGACTCCGCCCACTACGTTTTGTTATAATAATAATAATAATATTTGGACGATTTGTATAGCACCGTTTTTGTGAAAAATCACCTCAAGGGCGCTGTACAGATCTTACTTTCTATCATTACATACTAATTCCTAGTTTAAATAAGAAAATATACAGGAGCATACTTACCTGGCAGGTCCCATCAGATGAACACAATTTTTAACTTAAAATTATGATTATTATTTAATTTTATTTTTATTAAGCGACATAACAAGACATAACTCAACAGTTTTTGGGGTTATATCCAATATTTTTGTTGATAACAATACTGTGAAAAAGTGGTGCCACAAATAAATGCTACATTATGTCGACATGTGCTATGAATGGATGTAAAAAGATGTGTCCATGAAAACCCACGCCCGAGTCAGGAAAAAATCAACAATCCTGACTACACTGTTTCGCAATGTGTAAGTGTAACCAATACAGTATGAAGTTCTATCAATCTTCTCCTGAATTTCGCAAGCAACCTTTATAGCAATATAATTAAAATGCAAAGCATAGCATTATACTCGCAATACATTCCGTGAACCCGTTAAAATAGTGTTTATTAACGTGTTGATTGTTTTTAAAGATATATTATTTGCCAGCGGGCGCCAGACGTCAGCGTTAGCTCTTGTTCAGCGTCCTGTTTCTGCGTGTAGTCTTTGGTCTACACCTCTATACGTCTATAATTCTACAGTCTATGGCATCTATAGTTCTATAGCTAGTCTCTTTCTGTTATTCCATAGCCACACCGCGGCCGTGGTCGCCGACCTACTTGACGCGCTTCTAACGGAATTATTTTCACTTTTTTTCTTTGCCACGCGATGCACCTAACAAAAAGAATCCTACCAACACTTCCAACACCTAAAATCATCTAATATTTTCGTCATCTCTTTCTACCAGATGTCATATTATTATGATCGTTACTTACTGCTGGACGCGAGTTATGATCCGGAACTGTCAAGCAGAAAGGAAGCCACCTTACCAAAATGTATATTCAAATGTATTGATTAATTCATGTTTCTGTACGAATGATACAACCTTTTTTTTAAATGTCCGTCCGTTAATTCAGTTTTGCTTTCCGGAAAATGGAACGGAATGTACAATAATAATTCAAGGAGTTCTGTTTATTGTACTTTGTGAGAAAATGGCGATGGCTTCTTAATTTTTTTAAACAAATTTTAAACTTATTTTGTCCAGATTGATGCGTAATTATTCTTACATTACTGAACCATGAAAATATATATTTTTTTAAAAGTACCTATTTTACTAAATAAAGAAAATTAAGTAAATATTCAAAAGATGTGTTTTTTTTAATTCTTGTATTGCTCCACCAAAGCTATAAAGTTACTTTATTTAAACCTCTAAACTTCAAAACACTATCAGTCTAGACACCGTTTCTTATCACGCTCAGGCACTAAACAAAAAACCTTCCCTAACCGTACCGACGTCATTTTTAATCCATAAAATGATGCATATATTTTTACTAAGTTGATGTATTTTACAGTCCTCTCAATTGCGATCTGATTCCGTTTCCTTCGGCCTTAGTATAATGAAAGGAATGTTCGTGTTTGGAGAGCTCGTGTATTAGTGCATGTGTGTGTATACGATGTGAGCACACACACGCAGGCGCCCAACACCGATACTACGTAGAATAAGATATTTCGCTCAGAAGCTTCAAATGCATCCGCTTTCTGAAAATGCAGCCGATATGAGCATTGCATTTCGAATTTCAATATAATCGCGTGCAAAGATGCAGCCTCCTTGATACCTGAAAATCAAATCATTTATCTCGGTATTGGGTTTAGCTCTTGGAGGTTATTATAGCATGACCTGTGTCTAGACATTTTTCAAATTTCTAACATATTTAACATGGTTTGGTCTTAGACGAATTAAATAATGTAGATACGTTACTGAGACAACGCGCGTGAATGCACTAAACCAAGTCCGCGAGACATACCTGAGATTTATTGCGTTAAGTATCACAAAAACATTCGTTCGACAGACAAGTTGTCATCAGCTGTCACAAACGCGTCGCTGTAGGCTCCTTTCTAAGAAAAAATGCCATGAGAGGTGTAAAAATCATTCGAGAGCAAAAAACATATCTCATGGAGTTTCTTTCCATTCATAATAATTATTCACAAATTACTTTTTATTTCAATAAATACAATTATTCACAAGGTTTTAAGCTACTCAAAAACGGTGTGAGAGAGCGAATGCAGAAATACTACATAGTTTAAGTGTGTGGAAGACAACCACGGCTAGTGGCGCGATACCCGATTATAACAGTAGCATGGGACGTTCATATAGCTATCTCATCCGTACACACATATTCTTTGAATGGCTATCCTTTTTATAAGCGGGTGAAACGGAAAATAAGACGGTTCTAGAGTGGTGCTACATTTTTCGTAAGATTTGTATAAATATGAAGAGTCTTGTATTTTAATGTCTACGGGTTTGGTTAAAATCTGATTGTCGTACGATGGGAAACGATTATTTTTCTGTTGTTAAACAGAGTGTGTGAGGTAATGTTAAGTTTAAGAAAAGAAAATTGAACAAAGGCAGAGTAGTTATTGGCTAATTATTGATATTTCTTTAGCCGTTAAAATCGGACACCTGCAATTATAATAATAATTGGCTGATTTGTAAACCGTCATACTAGCAGATGCAACTTTGTGACAAACAACCTGTCATCATAATCTCTAGCGAGGTTAAAAATAAACAAATTAATTGTCTATTTCCGGTTATTATCGAGTGTATGCAGTATGCACCCAACGCGTGTGCATACCTAATGAAGTGTACCATTAAAATATGTCGCAGACGAAGGATATATTATAATATTGGAAACCCGAAATAATATTCTCTTTTAGACTTAACTCCAATCGTTTATTCAAATGTCAATTTTTTTCTCAAGACTTTAATAGTCTTTGCATACCAACATATAATTTATTCCACATAACTAAATAGTGTATTGAACGCTAGTTGAGGCACGAGCTGTATAAATGATATTAGTTGTTATAAGTTGTTTGACATACGTATTTTAACTTATTTTATGTGTTCCTTGTCATGAGGAATTTATTAGTTTTTTGTAAAAAAAAAACTGTTTTAGAATACATAATTAAGCTTATTATATCGATTGATTTTACTGGGAAGCTTGACATTTGCTTGTATTATGGTCGGTAAATTAATTTACGCGTACATAATATTTAAAAGTCCTACGTTATCAATAGTAATTTGTTAGTTATTATTTATGTTTATAGTGTTATGATGTGTCATATTATTAATCATATTTTTTTTCAAATGTCACCTAGTAGCATTCTAATACAAGCAAAAGTACAAATGATTAATTTATAAATTTCTATTTGAATAGTAAGGAAAATATCTCAAATGCAATGCGATCTTTCAAATTCTATGAAAACATGCTAAAATGTCACCAAAAGGTGCAGTTTAAAAACGAGCGAAGGCATTTTTTAACGTTTTATCTAAAATTCCAGCATGCTTTACATAAAGAATTTAAAAAGAGAACTGTTAAAAAATTGTAATCACTAGAAACCTTAGACATTTTTCTGACTAACCGTATAGAATTAACAGATAAATCATTAGTCGTATTGCTATTATTAAAAAAATTAGAAATAAATTGTTTATTTTTGTGCTATTTTCAAATTATTTAACTGTAAAATATTAACTATATACATCAAAATTATACATAAATGATTTGAATGAAAATTAAATAATAGCTTTGTATAAGATCACATTTTTAATTTTATTTTTTTATGATCGACCGAAACTAAACTAAAACTAAACAAAATTAAACTAAACAAAAAATACATAGTGTGCAGTCAAATATACATACATACAGAGGGATAATAAAATATATAATAAAATAACGGAACAATGAGAAAACAATAACATTTCAATTATAACAAATGAACATGAAGAAAGAGACAAGGATAAGAACTTAGAGAGACAAAACGTCAACTGAAAAAAGAATAATCATAAATCTTATGAGTTTACGGAAAATATACACCTAATATTGGACTACTGGACAAATTTACCTGAATATTAAGAATATTTTATCTGTATCTTTCTCTCTGTTCCTTTATTATAATTTAAATGTTATTCTATTGTTTTCTCGTTGTTCTGATACTCTATTGTATATTTTGTTCTACCTTTGTATGTATATTATACAACCGCATACTTTGTATTTTTTTTTTAGTTTTATTTTGTAGCCTGATGATTCTTAGGCTAACCGAAACCGATCGGTCAAACAAATTAAAATAATATCCGTGGTCCTATACAAAGTTTTTTTTTTCATTCCTTTAACAGATTACTGTTTGAATTGTATTCACTGGGAACCTTAGACATTTTTACTACCCGTGTAAAATTAACAGATAAATCATTATTAGTATTGCCTGTAGTAGAAAAATACGGCCTCCATGGTCGAGTGGTAAGACGCTCGATTACGAATCCAAAGGTTGCGGGATCAAACCCGGCGTGCGCCAATAACTTTTATTTAATTAATGTGTGTCATAACACACATTTAATTCTTATTTAAAATGCCAATATAATAGACGGCCTGCGTGGACGAGTGGTAAGACGCTCGACTATGACTGCGGTCGCGGGTTCAAACCCGGCGTGCGCAAATAAAATGTACTTTATTAATACGTGTCATAATACAGTTATTTAATTTTAAATAATGTAAAGTATATTTGCGGCACGTTCCAGAGTGGTAGATACTCCAAGTATCGCTCTGGTGAAAGACCACCATTCAGAATCGAAACGTTGCTTGAAACGGCTTTAGCCGTGTTTGGTGACCAGATCTGAATAGCCAGGTACTTCCCAATCTTCTTTCCAATCTCCTTCCCCTCCCCACTACCTTCAGCCTCACAACATACCCTATTTGGGGATGCCATAGTCTCACTTGCTCTAGACGGTTGGAAGCAGTTGAGATTCTTGTGCGGTATTCATTTAAAAAATAAAATTAAAAAAAAGATAAAAAGACAAAAAGTGTGTATTTTTGGGTGCCTTCCCTCAAGAATTTAACTATTAATATCAAGTCAAATTTATTTTTGAATTATTTTATTTTAATTACAACTAATTTGTAAAATTTGTCAGTTTTTGTCATAGTTGTATATTGTACGTCTTACGTCTACGTCTTTGGTTTTGCGTTTTTACGTGCTCTTGGTGTGATCTTCCCAAATAAAATTTCAGTCAACAACAACATTTTCGTATGTTGTTGTTGACTGAAGGACGTATTGAAAAACAGCCTTGGAAATAACCTTTGGCTATTAGATCGCGAACGTATCTCAATAAGTTGAGTCTAATTAATTTAGCAATGCTAACAATATGAAATTCACTCTCGTTTCTTATCTAGACCGTCAGCTATACAGGAGATACCTAACCTTCGAATAGTCGACAAACAACACACACACCGACATACGTTCACACCGCACATATTGGCGGTGGTATTAATTAGCATCGCAAGCGCCGGTTCTTTTTGTGCGATGCCTGTTGGAAATAAAGCGAAATGAGTTTTCAAAGAAGCAAAGGTCGCGGGGTAACCGTGTAGCCAAATGGCATACCTGCATACCGGTCAACTTTAAATGTTCGGTGATTTTTGACCTTCAATGTTAACTTTTTGTGCTAACATCGCACAAGAGTTCCACTAGCCAGAGCCAATGGAGCTGTGACAGCAACAAATGAAGAAAGTCGTGACGGGTTATAATAAAATTAATTATATTTGGATGATTTGTTTAGCGCCGTTTTTGTGAAAAATCACCACAAGGGCGCTGTACAGATCTTATTTTCCATTACTACATATTAATTCCTACTTTAAATAAGAAAACATACAGGAACATACTTACCTGGCAGGTTCTATCAGATAGACACACTTATTAACTTAAAATTATAATTATGTTTTTTTTTTCCGATTTAGGGCATGGGAGCGAAATTAAAAATGAAGTTTCTGAATTTGTCGTACAGTACAGGATTTGGTTAAAATTTGTATATCTAAAGGTGATTCGTCGAGAGACAGATTATCCTGAGATTCTTTTAATGAATTTAAGGTTATGAGAGTCTGAAAAGGTAAGTTTTCAGTTTGGACCGAAATTTTGTTGGGCTCGTCATACATCTTAGTTCCGGAGGGAGTTTATTCCAAGCCTTCGGCCCCGAAACTCCTGTAGCGCGATCTCTAAGCTTAGTATTAGGATTGCGTTTGGGTTCTATCAGCTTTCCGATAGCCGATGACGTTGCTGATCTAAGAGTCGACTGCCTTAGAAGTATGTGGAAGGAAACGATTTAGTAAAATAAGATACGCGTTGAGAAGGAGATACTGCGCTGTTTTAAATTCTGGATTGAGGTTTAAAATATAAGTATAACATAAACAATACAATTGGATGTGATGCGAGTACCTAACATTGAAAAAATTCGTTGTTTTTATTTATTTTATTCCTGACATTATTTAGAGTAAAAAATGAAGATAACATTTTGGCCTCCGGCGATATTTTTTTTCAAATAAAAATATGTATTTCTGTCAGATATCGTTACTGTACTGTCAAATAATGTGTGTACCACGTGATACACAGGGCATTTTATTTGACGGTCAGCGTGGTCGAGTGGTAAGATGCTCGCTCGCTAGGTCACGGGTTCAAACTTTAGTCAATTAATATGTATCATAAGACATTTAATTCATATTCAATAATAAATTATTTCAACCGCTAGTTGAAGTCTATCGGGCACATCCCGCAAAACTATGTTCCTATATATATATTTACTATACATATTATATTACTAGATTCAAAAGATATCGTTATTTATTCTTTCGATTTTTTTTTATAGAGAATACCGCACAAGAGTCCCGAGTGCTCCACACCGTCCAGAGCCAGTGAGACTATGGCGTCCCCAAACGAGTTTTTTTTTTTTCGGGAAACATTTACGGGTTACAAATGACCTTACAATATTTTAAAAAAAAAACTCCTACTGCCATCATAAGAAGCGGAAGATGCTGCTTGTTCAATAATGGAGGACTTAGCCAGCAGAGGAATTGAACGCTCGACGCCCGGGTGGAAAACCGACGCGTTTGTCCACTCAGCTATCGACCGATCAAGATTAGAATAGATTCGGCTTAATGTTTACAATATATATATAAACAGTATAATGTCTATGTGATGTGATGTGAGTACGTAAAGAGCCAGTGAGACTATGGCGTTCCCAATCTTGGTATGTTGTGAGGTAGTAGTAAGAGTGGAATGAAATGGGAAGATGAATGTCGGGAAGTACCTGGCTATTCAGAAAGTCACCAAACACGGCTAAAGCCGTTTTAAGCAACGTTTCGATTCTGAACGGTGGTCTTTCACCAAGGCTATACTTAGAGCATCTATCACTCTGGAACGTGCCGTAAATATACTTAACATTATTTTTAATGCAATGTTATGACACATATTAATTAATTCATATTTGCGCAAGCCGGGTTTGAACTCGGGACCGCAGTCGAAGTCGAGCGTTTTACCACTCGTCCACGCAGGCCGTCTATTATATTCGCACAGCCATTTCTAGGTTTCGCCGACACACAGATCATAAATATGCAGACGACATCCGAGTAGCACTGTACTTGTACTGACTGTACTCGTACCACCGGCACCACCTCCGCCCATTATCAGGGCGGCATTTCAGCAGGTACAAAGGAATATCCTCTAGGCTGGCTCCAAATAATAATAATAATAATTGGCTGATTTATATAGCGCCGTTTTCCTGAAAAAACCAAATTTAATATTAACTTATGCCTAATACTTATAACTAGTGACTTACAACCAACATATTTGCATTAAGGGCCAGCACTCAAAAATGACAATAATCGTTACTTTCTAGCAATCCAATACAAGCAATCCTACAAATAATGTATCTGAAAATGTTCTATGGGTGGTTAGAAAAATATCTGAGGTTTCCAGTAAATAATGCAATAATGTAATCCTTTAAATTCTACGAACAACATACTAAAATATCAGTAAAAGGTGCATTTTTTAAAACAGAAAAGACATTTTTAACGTTTTATCTAAAATTCTAGTATGCTTTTCATAAAGAATTTAAAAGATTACTGTTTAATTATTGTATTCACTGAAAACCTCGGATTTTTTTCTTACTAGTCATATATAATTCACAGATTAATCATTTTTAATATTGCTTATACTAGAAAAACAAAATGTGTCTATTTTTGGGTGCTGACCCTTAACAAATATACAAAATGGTTGTTGCCTGTGCTGTCGGACCTACGGTAGAAAAATTAAGTAATTAAAGAAAACTGTATATATAAACTCTGTATAACACTCGGACTGGGTGAATAAAACTCTAGTGAAGCAAATTGACATTATTGCATTGAAATAATAATAATAACAGATAATTCAAATATCGCAGTTTTGTGATAGTTCTCCTCAAGTAGCCTTCACTCTAAATAACCTAACCTAAAATACTAATATACAACAGATATATAAGCAAACTAAAATTATCTATCGATACTTTTAATACTGCCCTTATGAAAGACCACCATTCAGAATCGAAACGTGGCTTGAAATGGCTTTAGCCGTCTTTAGTGACCAGATCTGAATAGCCTTATCTAACATAACCGAACCTAACCTAATATAATAATAAATAACGGATATGTATGCAAACTAAAATTATCTATCGATACTCTAAATATTGCACTTGTGAAAGACCACCATTCAGAATTGAAACGTGGCTTGAAATGGCTTTAGCCGTGTTTGGTGACCAGATCTGAATAGCTTCACCTAACATAACCTAACCTAACCTAATATAATAGTATATAACAGAAATTTATGCAAACTAGATTTATCTATCGATCTTCTAAAGATCACCCTGGTGAAAGACCACCGTTCAGAATAGAAACGTTACTTAAAATTGCTCTATCCGTGTTTAGTGACCAGATTTGAATAGCCAGGTACTTCCTTAACTTTGTCTTTCCCATCTCTTTCCCCTCCCCACTACTTTCAGCCTCGTAACATATCCCGATTGGGGATGCCATAGTCTCACACTGATTTTAGACGGTTGGGAGCAGGCGGGACTCTTGTGCAGTATTCCCCATAAAAATAAATCTAAAATCATGATCGTTATCAAAAAACATATAAAAATGATCAAATATAGGTATAACAGTGCATTTTTACATAAAAAAAAAACAATTTTCTAGAAGCTAAGGGTGTGAAAAAATCAAGAAAATAGTATGTTTAAATATTGACAAATTCAAATTGGAAGTAACTTTCGGCATTAATTTTTTTTCGGTTGTGACCATCGTCTTTTTATTTTCTGCCTTTTTCTGTTTCATACCCAAAGCTTTTTGTAGCTTTATACAGGTAGGTAAATGACCTGTCAATATTATCAAGGAACGAGGCCATCTTCCTTTCGCAAAGCCTTCAAAGCTCACTGACCAGGACTAACAACTTTGTGGGTAACGGTCAAAGACGAATCGTAACTTTAAATCCAGAGATTACGCTAGGAAAAAAGCAAGCCTTGTGAAATGCTTTGAATGAGAGAATTACTCTTTTGATACCGAACTAAAAACTAAGTAAAAAGTCTGTCATAATGTTACTATCTTCACATTTAATGTCAAACCGTATAGCGATTTCTTTCTCCGTAAATTTAATAACGTAGGAAGTTAACAACATCGTGGGAGTAACTTTACGTAGGCAGAGCTTCCTCTATAACCTATTTAAAGGGCATAACCATTCCAGTAAAACAAACTTTAGGAAAAATATCACAAAATGTTTGCTATTATCTTTTTGATCGACCTCTATCAGAGTGACTAACTAACTAAACTAACTAACCATCACGCCGTTTCCCCGCATGAGTAGGCAGAGAGGACGGACCGCCATACAACTCTGTCTTGGCACACACTCCTTACTTCATTCACATTCATACATCGTCTCTTACGTACTCTTCTAATATTGACTCTTCACATGACTCGACTCAAGTATTTGGTTCACTTGATCGTGCCATGTCTTCCTCGGGCGTCCCCGGCTTCTTCTTCCATTCACTCTCGTGTCATAATTCTTTTCACACAACTTTCTTCGTTCGTTCGCTCTACGTGCCCAAAACATCTAAGCGTCCCTGTCTTGTTTCTATTGATTACGCTTACATCAGCCTTGCATTCTTTTCGAACAACATTCATAGTTTTACGCACATACGCATCAGGGGTCTCATTTTTACAGCATTAAGTGTCATCCTTCCTCTGCCAGTTCCATGCCTCACTTCTATACATCGGGGTTGGTATAGGCACTCCATTTTGGACAGCTAGCTTTGCTTCTTTGGACTTTTTTTTTATTTTCGCCAACAGCGTTCAGTCCTCCACTATTGGAGTTTACTGCATTCACCCTTCTTTCAATATCCTTATCAGCCTTTCCATCCTTTGCAAACATTTTTGCCTAAATATTCAAGTATTCTTCATTTACAACTATATTGCACGCTGTTCTCACACTCTCTCTTTAAAACACCAAAAATCTAAGTGAATAGGTCAAAACAATATAAATACTCAAATATTTATTGCATACATCTACCCTTTTAGTAACTTGAATATGTAGAAAAACACAAATATATGCATGAATTTAATATTTTAGCGCCAACGAGTGAGGAAACCTTGATAATGCAAACGTGTACTGTACTTTCGAGTAAATGCTTGAATCAAAAAAATCACCTTGATTCAATCCCATTCAAACACAATTCCCACATCGCAATTCGAGACAAAATAATCAAAACAGCTGTTCCACAGTCAGCACAAACGGGAGGGCCCGACAGAGATGGCTGCGAGCCAACTGTGATCGAAGTAGGCGACGGAGTATGCAGATAGACGTATACCTAGAGCTAGAGGTAGAGACTAGCCAACGACTCGTAGTATGTAGTATCTGGTAGAGTCTCGGCCCCGAACCCGTGTAAATTATATCGGTGACTACGTATGCATGGGCCTCCAAACTCCATTGTCTTTGTATTGTCTGTAAAATGGTGGATTACGAGACAAAGTGAAAGTTAATATTGACAATAAATGGCGTTTTTCCTTTTTTGTTTTCTAAATGCGCTCCAATTAACGTAACGAAGAAACCACGTGAGTTAAGAAAGAAATATGTGGTAGGCAAAAATGCTGATTGTTAGGAAAATGATGTAATAACTATGTATAAGACAACAGATTTTAATTTTTAATTTTTATGACTGACAGGTTTTGCTTGGCCTAAGCTTCATCAGGATACAAAATTAAACTAAACAAAATACAAAGTGTGCGTTTATATACACATACAGAGGGAGAACACAATATAAAATAAAATAAGAGAACGGAGAGAAAACAATAGAATTATACTAAAAATTATAACAAAAGAACACAGAAAAATAGACAGATAATATGGATAAGACAAAACGTCAACTGAGAATGTGATTAAAGAATAATGAGATTTTTTATTAGTTTACAGGAAATATACCTAATATTGGACTTCTGGACAAATTTAACTGATTATTAAGAATATGACTATTATTTTTAATGGTTTTCTTTATTCCTAGTGCTTCTAAATTATTTAATCTGTTGCCAAGACCATTTTTGTGAAGAATATGAGCACCGGTGCTTTTATTAGGGTCTATAATTGTTAAGGTTCATATATTTTTTTTTAAATAGTGAACCGCACAAGCGTCTTAACTGCTCCCGACCGTCTAGCGTCAGTAGGAATATGGCATCAACAATCTGGGTATGTCGTGAGGCTGAAGGTAGTTTAAAGGGAAAAGGAGATGGGGAAGAGAAAGGTTGGAAAGTTCTGGGCTATTTAGATCTGGTCACTCAACACGGCTAAATCCATTTCAAGCAACATTTTGATTCTGAATGGTGGTTTTTCATCAGGACGATTTTTATAGTATCTAACACTCTAAAACGTGCCGCAAATAGAATATGCATTATTTTATTTGAATTAAATGTGTTATGACACATATTAATTAAATAAATGTTGTTTTGCACACATCGGGTTTGAACCCGCGACCTCTGGATTCGTAGTCGAGCACGTCACCACTCGACCATGGAAGCCGTCGTTGTATGTCTTACATAAGGTTGTGTACATTTAAAGATAAGATTTTATTGACAATGATTGGATAGTTCCAGAGAATACTCCATTAGGTTCTAGAATAAAGGTCGTTATCTCCAGAACTAGAGTGTGTACTGACCTTTTCCGCTTGATTTTATTAATATATTTGTCATCAAAGAGTTCCATTTCAAATATTATTCACAACATGTCTTTAATCAAAAGAATTTTTTGTGATTAGAACCTTCTAGCAGTATTTATGCGAAACTTCTTTGTTGACCTTGTTCGGATGACAAGAACGCATCTGAAGTTTCCTCAATATTGGTACCGAGGAGTAGAAGTTGTTTGTTTACCTTGTTTGAAAACAATTTGGACTGAAAACGTCACTACGTTAACTATTTTTACCTTGTTCGGTGATAATAATAAACTTGTTGCACAAATATTTTATTATAATATACTCAGAGCAATAATATACAAGAGGGAGCGTTTTTTTAGTCAGTATTGATGATTTTTGCCTGACTCGGGCGTGGCTAGGACTGGAGCTAGGGTATTTTTACATCCATTCATAGAACATGTCGACATTTTTTTTGTTTAATTTATTTGTATCGTTATAAACAAAAATTTAGGATATAACCTAAAAAACCGTTGTCCTATTATGTCGTACAAAACGTAGTGGGCGGAATCGCCGAAGACGCGGGAGACGGAAAATATGTTCACATACCGAATGGTGGTGCTATATTATGTGAGAACTTGTCTTGTCTCCTTCTCTCTCACGGTTTACGACGTACAAACCCGGAGAAAGTGATTTTTCGTAAATTTGTATAGGTGTGGTAAAAATATGTAGCTCTCTCTCCATGTATATTCTTGCTCTGAGATAATATACGAGCAGGGATCCAAAAGCAACAGGAATTTTCTTCCAGAGGTCAGGCCCTTTCTATTACAAACTTACACCTACTAAATGAGAGTTTTGTAAATCCTTCTGCATCAGCTCGCCAGTAGACATTGTTGTGAGAGGCCGCTTTAAGCTTTAGTATCTTTTTTTTTGTGAGACTCTATTCCAGTTGATATTATATTTTAGTGGATGATTTCCAAGAGAATTCGTTTTTCGCATGGCAGAGGAGTTTTGCTTCACGTTGGCGTAAAACGATTGTAACGATACAGACAGCTTACAAATAAGCTGCTTTGAGTAGAACCTTAGTTTACCAATGGTTTACCGTTTTGGACGAGGCGAAATGTTGATTAATAATCGACCTCGCTCCGGAGGTTTTTTGACCAGTCTAACTTAAGCAATGTCGGAAAAATTCATCGGAGACCGCTGTCAGACCGTTGATGAACTTTTGATAATGATGAAAGTGGATTGGCATGTCGTGGAGCTTCTTAAGTAAATTTTATGGAAGAAATGCCCCGAGTTGTGACCAAAAGAAGAGTTGTTCTTTCACTATTTCAATGTACCTGCCTGCACCGCGCTGAATTTCTTTAGTTTTTGGCTAAAAACAGCCCAACTCCCGTGCTTCAAACTGCCTTTTAATTTTCTGTTATTTCTAATTTTGATACTGCTAATTCGTGATGGAACTCCATTTTAATTATTTTAATAATACTTAATCTTTAACTTTATTCCACTGTGTTTTATTTAATACCTGACCGATTTCACCGTATGACAGGCATCTTCAGACTGGTACAATTTTAAGTAAGTCTATGGCATATATGCTATTAGGTCTGGAATGGACGTTTATTGAGTCTATCTCATAGTGAACATCTATGACTAGGTTTGGTTTTATGGCTGACAAAGGCGGCTTTACAATAACATTAAAAATTACATTCAAGAAGTTTTATTACCTTCTGAGAGACGGGTTACGTGGGATGCGTTAGATGCTATTGTGGGCTTAAAAAATGTAAAAGTGGAATAAAGTTTAAAAAATGGTATTATTAAAATCACCTATTAACTAGATATCATTCCATTTGTTTGCCCTTTCGGATTTTCATAAAAGTCCACAAAATGAAAATTGAGTGTGGAAAAGAAAGTGCATAGAATCAAACGGAGATTTCTTCAAAGGTGACTGAATTGTGAACATGTAAAAATAAATGCCAGATTTGTTGTAAACAATGTCCACAACGGAGTGCTTATACCAATCCTGATGTGTGGCAGTGAAGCATGGAACTGGTAGAGGAAGGATGCACGTATACTGAATGCTGTAGAAATGAGATCCCTGAGGCGTGTAGGCTGTAAAACCATGTATGATCGTGTTAAAAGTGTGCATATCCAGAAAGAATGCAAGGCTGATGTAAGGGTAATGTATAGGATCAAAAAAGGGACTCTTAGATGCTTCGGGCATGGAGAGCAAATAAACGAAGAAAGGAGTGTGAAAAACTTATATATATAAATATATATTATAATGCGAAAGTGAATGGAAGAAGAAGGCAGGGACGCCCGAGGAAGACATGGCACGATCAAGTGACTCAAATACTTGAGTCGGTCCATGTGAAGAGTCATAATAACAAAAGAGTATGTATGAGGCGATGTACGAATGTTAATGAAGCTAAGAGTGTGTGCCAAGACAGTAGCCCTGCGGAGAAACGGCGCGATAGTTAGTGAGCTAGTTGAATTCCGCTTACGTCGTACATATTATTGGTTACTTCTCTGCAACACGATGAGCTATTTGACTACGTAATGGTTTGGCGTCATGAAGTAAATCAACTAAAAACAGTAATATTTTACAACATAGAATTTTGTTTAGTGCTCAGAAAATAGCTTCTTCATTTCCGTATGCCCTTATTTCCCGACAAATGTCTTTTGAAACCTTTGAAGGTTCGATCCCCAACTCTCGCCTAAGTAAAAACTCGTCAAAAGGGAATTTTTCATGAAGGCATATAAATAAGTTGCATTGTTTAAAACAGAACTTTTTTGCTGTTGGTTTTAATTTGTTGAATTTACTGGCGACGCGGCGAGTAGATTGGTGACCTCGCTAAGATCATTAGTAATGTTTACTGTTTAGAGCACAGATCTTAGAATGTTAGTGGCTTCACTGACGGTACATTATTAAACACAAAAATAAACAAACCAGATACGAGAAAAATCGAAACACGAAACGAATAATGCACTGATGTTTTGATTTTCTTTTCCTTTCCGCAATTGTGAATAGTTTATTCAGATTGACAGCGTCGATATACGAAATGAAAAAAATATTGCAAATTATATTGATTTCTACCCTGGGAATTATACAGTGAAGGCCTTCTAATCTAAATAAACATATATTTATACATTTACATAAATGATTTATCGTAAATTTGTATAGGTTGGGTAAAAATGTTTAGCTCTCTTTCCATATATATTCTTGCTCTGAGGTTATAACCATATCTGAACATTTTTTCATATTTATGAGAGAAATGATAATTTTAGACGGTTTTAATTTGCATACATATCTGGAATATATTATTGTCCCTATGTTAGGTTAGGAAATCTAGTATGAAGCGCACTTGCTATGCAATTGTCATTATTATAATATTGCAAATAATTATCCAAAGAAGCGAAGCTAACAGTCCACAAAAGAGTGCTTATACCAAGCCTGATGTATGGCAGTGAGGCATGGAACTGGCAGAGGAAGGATGAAAGTAGGCTGAATGCTGTACAAATGAGATCTCTGAGGTGCATGTACCAAAAATCACGTAGGACCGTGTTAAAAATGTGGATATCTGGAAATGCATTGTAAGAGTAATGAATAGGATTAAGAAAGGGATGCTTAGATGATTTGAGCATGTAGGGCGGATGAACTAATAAGAGAGTGTGAAAACAATAAATGACGCGAATGTGAATGGAAGAAGATGTCGGGGACGCCTGGAGAAGATATCACGATAAATTTAATCATACGCTTTATTCGGGGTATGTTGAGAGTCAAAATAATAAAAGAGTATGTATGAGACGATCTTTGAATGTGAATGTAGCAAGGAGTGTGTGCCAAGACACAGTTTTATGGCGATCCATCTTCTCTGCCTACCCCTAAGTTAGAATGACAGAAAACTATGTTATGAGCCGGTGTATGAATTTAAATGAAACAAGCAGTGTTGAGCACACAGAGTTGACGGTTATTTATTAGTTAATTAGTTAAGTTTGAAAGCGTGAATTTCAAGCTTCTCCCACCGGATCGTGGCTCCGTTGTTTAAGGCTTCGCGTAGCACTTATTTAGCCGGTAATTTCAGGCTGATAATTGAACGCGGCAACATTTTTACGACTCAGGTAGTTAAGGCAGTGGAGGCTTTATGTTGTTATGGCACCGGGCTCTTAATACGGCAGGACGAATTCCATCAAAACTTCGGAAACTGATAAAACGAATAAGCTTAAGTAAATACCATAAATACCTTATGTTCATAGCTAATTACCAAAGTATGTTGACTATTAATTGTATTTTTTGTAGGTTCCAAATAATGACAGAAATATTGGAATGGTATATCAGCATCTACCTAATATTTTAGGTAGGCAACCATTCTATAATAAATAATAATAATTGGCTGATTTATAGAGCGCCGTTTTCGTGACAGAGATATCAGCTCAAGGGCGCTTTACATCATAATTAACATAATATTACAACTAAGACTTAATATTAACTTATGTTTAATATTTATAACTAGTGACTTACAACTAACATATTAAAATTAGCACATATTCATAATGGTTGTTGCCCGTGCTGTCGGACCTAGGGTAGGAAAAAAGTGGAGTAAGTAATATTTAAATATATATATAAACTATGTATAGCACTCGGACTGAGTGATCAAAACTCTAGTTAAGGAAATTGACGTTATTGTGGGTGTGATAATTTTAAAAGATGAGTCTATTAAATATAGTAATATTTATTTAAATATAATTAGAGATTCTCACGGCCAAAAGTATTACATACCATCGTGATTGATGTACATTTTGATTTACGGTCCAGCCAAAATTAAATAAGTGGAATAAAGTAGTAAACTTGTTTTATGAAATCATTAAATAATTAAAAAGGAATGAATAGAACGAATTAGCAGTTACAAAATTAGAAATAATAAAATGTACATTTTAAATGTTTTGAAACGTTGAACTTGAAAACAAACATTCCCGAACTAATATTGACGGACTTCGTCTTTCTCTAGATTTTGATTTTTCCCTATTATTTGGGGGAACTTCCCTCGAGATTCCTTATTTTGTCGTATTTATTTTTATTTTTTTAAATTTCATATGAACATCTTTGGAACAGGTGGATAAATTATATGCATAATAGAATGATGTAAATAGATCAATTCCATGCTATGTTCTATGATTGGAGAGGTAAATTTTGATATTTGTATGCAGTTAACACTAAAATCTATGTTTATGTTTAATTAAAAATATATATATATATCAATAAAGTTAACAAAGTTTTATTAAAATCTGCTACTTCTCTATATGATGTGAAGATTAGACCCATAAAAATATTACCAAAAATGTAATATACATAAAGGAGTGATTAGATTTTCCCCCAGATACTGGGATTTTTTCTTTTAGTAACAACCCTGCGAAATAGCACGTGCGTCTGCGTGTCAATTTGGTTTCGTCTCGTTTGTAAGAAGGGGCGATCATAACCTCCATCAGCGTGTTTGCAATAAACCTATTCTGATCCTTGCTACATATTTCCTTCAAAATGATTATATTATCTGTACAAATCTTAAGTATCTGATCCTTACGCGCGAAGACGTGAACATGTAAGACAGTACAATTATATATTCGTTTGCGTCTTACTGTGTCACGCAGGTATTCTGATTGTTCCTTTTGACAAATTTCCTTCAAATTGTAAGAACAAATTCAACGGTCTGAATTCGTTACTTCCAGGGTATATATTTTCTGTACGGCGCAAAGCTTCCGCGAGACGTTCACTCCTTGCGACTCTTTTTCGCATTATGAATTCAATTATTTCACGCTATCGTTTTTACGTGTTTTTGGTATTTATAAAAACCGCATATTACCAATTAAAAAACTCTTTTTTTTTCATCAATTTATTTAGTTAAAATACTGTAATATTTATCATTTTTTTATTATTTTATTTATTATACAGTTTTTAGCACATAAAAACCTGTTTAAAGTTCATAGAGTAACGTGTTTTTAATATATGTTCATCGTTAATTAGTCAATTAGAAATATATACATATATTTCGTGATAAAGATCAAGAAATGTTACAATATTTTTTAAAGTTTTTTATATTTGTATTTGACCACAGCAGAAGAACATTTGGAGGTCGATTGACGATTAATAGAAAATAGCTTTTTTATAAAGAGTCATAAAGTAAGAAAATATAGTATTAAAATATTTTTTATAAACTTATTTGTATAAAACATAAATGTTTTTAGTTAAACTTTTTTTGAGTGCTGTTGTGGATACAGTCGACATTTAAAATGCGCAAAAAACATTAAAAAAACTGAAAAATCTATCCTGTCCTGTTAGGTAATGAAGTAATTAATTCAATATTTTAAAACATTTTTTTATTTATTTTATGATCTACCATACAAATTTTACTATAAATATTTTCCTTTTAGAGTACGTACAACCGTACGAGTGTGAACTTTTTAAATTTGGAACTGACGTTAATTGCAATTACAAAATATGAAAAATACTTTTCAAATTCCTATCTACCTAATAAAGTACTTGCATAATATAATATATGTTTCTTGTAGAAGACGTTAAAACGTTTTGAAATATTTGGATTAAAGCAACTAATATTATTTATTGGCAAGTCAAGTTACATCCCGTGATTTTACACGGGTAACGTATTTTATAACATACTCATAATAAGTGTTTTACACTTACATCGTCCAAAGTGAAGGGTAAGAACTCAACTTCCAGTATCACCCCGTTATAAAATCCATACACACAGTATATTGTACTGCATGCACGTCTATCTCACTCATTTTGCGGTAATTGAACGAAAGCGAGTGGGACGTATGATATCGGAAGTTAGTTTAGGGGAGGGGCCGGGCTCGCAATGTATTTCTACGGCCAAACAAGGCTGGCGAATTGTGATAGAATATATTTGTCTATTTTATTATATACGCCCTTATGGGCTATTACATAACTGTGCAATAGATAGTATAAAATAATAGTGACACAGAAATAACGTATAGTAAATGATTATCAAACAAAAATTAATTAATTGCTGTTCCTCAATCATCACTCTACTAATTATTGGTATCATTCTCCACTGTTAAGAATGTCGAGACTTGTTAACTCAAGTCATGGCCTTTAAATCTTTGGTAGCAGTCTAAATGATTTTTGTCATTCTTTACGACTCTATCAAAACCTTGTTCAAGCTTTGACTTAAGGTTTTTTGTAATATATAATTTTGTCCTTTTTTTGTCATTGCTTCATTAAAATATTATGTGTTTGCTGTTCTTTCTCTGTTGCTCTTTTTTCCCATTTCGTGTTAAGTATTTTTTTTGTAATTGCTGAATGGTACGTTAGCATATAAATAAATAACTTACTAGAGATATTACAATGGAATAAATTAACATAGTATTTTTGGAACAAGTATGCTATTATACCTTTACTGTAATTAAATTCAGTGCAGTTGAATATATCAATTATTTTTGTGAAGGAATTACCCACTGCAAGCAATCTAGGTACAAGCGAGTATCTAAATGACTCAGTCCTGATATTATTGTTACAATTTTAGATAGAGTAGTTATGTTAGCTCAATTAACAATTTTTAAAATAAAATTCAAATTGGAAATAAGCCTTCTGTCTGAGAGTGTTAATTTTTTCAAATTATTTCATACTAATTATGATTAATTTATGGTTTCTATGGGCAGACCAAGTTGGTAGTTAATTTATTTTGTAAAATTTATGCTGCAGTTTTTCAATGGAATCAGAGTGAATTTTAAAGTGAGGGGACCAGATAGAAGAATTATATACATTGGTATGTAATGTTAATCTCTAAATTATTCATGTCTATTGTCTATACCTACATATATCAGCAAGTCTTTCAGACAACGTGCGAGTGTCGAGTTCAGGATTACATCTAATCAACAAAGCCTCGTTATAGAAACAAAACTATTTAATTAAGGAAAACGATTTATCCTCTCAGAGGTAGGCAGTGAGAATGTTACATCCCCCAACACTTTTTATTCTTTTTCCTACAGTCAGCTCTACTACATACTTTGGGTTATTCCAACTCTTGACGTGAATAGGTTATTATTTGATTTTCTTTTTCGTTCCATTCTTCTGTGTGTGTCAGGTGTCAGCTCTTCGTATTCACAACGTAAAAGCGTCCTTTTCTTTATCGTGTTCATTACAGTTTGACTGAAATCGAGTTATTTTTAATGTTCTCATTCGTGATTCAGACATGCATTGTTGATGCAAATTTATCGAAAGGATCTCATTTCTACAATGCAATGCCTCCCTTCCATACATAAGAGTTGATATCTGAACTCTATTGTGGACTGCTAGCCTAGTTCAATTTAACAATGTTTCAAAAACGCTTACTGCATCCAGCCCCTCTTTAATACAACAGATTCCCATGTCTTAACAAACAAATTTCAATCCTTGAAGTACAGACGTTAGGTGGGAATGTTTTCCTCGTTCTACAGGTATTTCAATGGAAGATACTCTAAGGAACTTGCGTCATGATCCCATTGGCACCCGTATACAGCCAAAAAATACTTCAAACGCGTGCTTAACATTTGTGAAAATCAAAAAGGCTAAAGGGCAATTTTGGGAAGTTTAAACCAGAGCACTTTATTTATTTTTTTGTTTTACAATAAAATTCATAAGTCTTCAGTACCTGGTTGGATTTTGAAAAAAAAGTTGACTCGGGTAATCCAATGCTCTCACTGAGTTACCTGAAGCGGCAAAAAGCTAAAAAAGTCCCAAACTTGTGTCGCTTGAGTCGAGCCTTCTCCAAAATGGAAAATATATTTTAGTTAGCTGAAGGGCCACTAAATTCTTCAGAATCAAACAAGAGTCAGAACATTCGATGCAGAAAAAAAACTGATCAAAACTAAATATTTTACTAATTTTCTCGGCTGTGAAATGATTTTCTGGCCTCTGTGTTCATGACACAGGCTTACATTGGGTACTCGTTTCTTTCTGCAAAAAGACCCTCTCTACAGCATCCCCCATAAAAAGGTAAGTGTGTGAAGAATATTAAAAAAAAACACATAAATAAATTAATGCCCTGCATTCACCCTTCCGTCAATGCCCTCGTTACAATGATTTAAAACAACGGTCATTTTAAGATGAAGAAAAGGTGGTCTTCAAAATTGATTTCAGTGTAAAATAGTGTTTATATTAATTGTCTTCTGATATGTTCAATCAAACGGTATTTCAGTCTTAAAGTCTTCGTTGTCAGGACAGACGTATTATGATTTATCATTGACATCATATTCATTTTCAGGTAATGCGGTAACATCAGTCAATCCTCGCTAAGGCCGGCTGCCGATTGCTTCCTGGAAATATCCCCTAAGCCAGGTACCAACAAGTACAGAGCATTAACTAAAATATTATTCGTTCCTTTTAATGTTAACCGATACCTATAAATTCTAATCGGCTTTGTAACTAGGCGAGCTAGACGGATTTCGGGCATTGCCAGTGCTATTCAAAACAATGCTATTATTAGTTATTGCGGGTTTGTCCAGTTTACAAAATTTGCACGCAGTTACAAGTTCAGGTATCCTTTTTGCTATAACCACATACCTTGTCACATCCTGAATCGAGTGTTTGAACTAAGTGTATCATGAAGAATACTGTATTTTGTAGACCTTAGAAAGTATTTAGTTTTGCCAGAGATTCAGATATACTCATGATGATTTTTTTTCTGATTTTGGTTGGTATGTTATTATTATTGAGAAGGTTTTTTCTTCGGTTTCAATTTCTTGAATACTGTTCTTAAAGTTCTGCATCAATTAAAACAAAAAGTGTCCAAGAAGTTGCTCTTTCGCTTTTTATTTTTGACATTTCACTTAACGCGACATTTTTTCTTTTAATTTTGCAATATATAATGCCATTAAAGATCTTATTTTCTCTTTGCATTTTGTGATTATGTTTCTTTAGTGGTCATCGCTGAACTATGTTCAAATAATGTGATCAATTCAGCCGTCTCTTTTTTGTTATGATCTGGGTCGACTTCTTAACAAACTAAGCATCCCGCCGTTTCCCTGAAGGGGTGGGCAGAGAGGATAGAACGCCATTCATCTCTGTTTTCTGAAACACTATTCATTCATTCAAATTAATACATCGTCTCAAACATACTACTCTATTATTTTGACTCTTGACGTGGCCCGACTCAAGTATTTGATTCACTTTATCGTGCCATGTCTTCCTCGGGCGTCTCCGACTTCTTCTCCCATTCCTTTCGCGTCATTTCTTCGTTCATGCGCTTACATGCCCAAGTCGTCTAAACGTCCCTTTTTTAATTCTATTAATTACGCTTACATCAGCATTGCATTCTTTCCATGGTCATGCATGGTTTTACCGCACATATGCCTTAGGGATCTCATTTCTACAGCATTCAGTCTACTTTCATCCTTCCTCTGACAGTTCCATGCCTCACTGCCATACAACAGGGTTGGTATAAGCAGGGTTGGGTCGACGCTTCCTTCATGATAGTTTATTTTACTATTACTTGTTCCAGGTCTTAAAGTTTTAATGCGGAGGGCGAATAGTCACTCACGTCTATTGCATGATGAAAGTATTTCTAGAAAGTGCAGTCTTTTAATTACAGTTCAGTCTTGTATTCGATTGGAGTAGATTTTTCTCATTTGATTTGCTTATTCTGCCTGCCGTTGTTACCTTTGTCTTCCGACTTTGAGTTTTCAGTCCATTTTAAATTGTATGCCTTTCATAATATCCTGGCACGCCGGCCACTATTGTATTTATGATTTCTATGTGTGAGTTAGCGTAGACAGCGCAAAACGGTCCAACACCCCAAAAAACAACCAGCTCCATTCGAGGAGAGATTGTTTGAACGAAATTGATGTTTTCTCTGAAAAAATGCTCCGTTTCAAAGGGTTCTCAATGAAAAGGGGTCGTTTTAAATAATTTGGCTCATTCATCAAATTCTATGGGAGAAAGAATGTAAAAATTGGCAATCTCCTGTGGCATTTTTATTTGTGTAAGATCTAATTAAAGTTATATAAGCAAGAACCTAATGAAAATTATTGTAAGAAATGAAAAATATCTTTGCATAAGACCACGGATATTATTTGAATTTTTATAACCGACCGGTTACACTTAGCCTAAGCATCATCAAGGTGCAACATGAAACTAAGCAAAAATACAAAGTTTGCGGATATGTATACATACACAGAGAGAAAGGAGTGTGAAAATAATATGTAACGTGAAAGTGAACGGAAGAAGTCGGGGATGGTCGAGGAAGACATGGCACGATAAAGTGAATCAAATACTTGAATCGGACCATGTTAAGAGTCAGAATAACAGAAGAGTATGAATGAGACGTTGTATGAATGTGAATGAAGCAAGGAGTGTGTGCCAAGGCGAAAGTGAACGGAAAAAGTCGGGGACGGTCGAGGAAGACATGGCACGATCAAGTGAATCAAATACTTGAATCGAACCATGTTAAGAGTCAGAATAATAGAAGAGTATGATTGAGACGTTGTATGAATGTGAATGAAGCAAGAAGTGTGTTCCAAGACAGAGTTGTATAGCGGTCCGTCTTTCTGCCTACCTCTGCGGAGAAACGGCGTGATGGTTAGTTAGTTAGTTAGTTATATATCAAATAGTGATTCGTCGCTCATTAAAAAACAGATTATGGTGAAATGCTGAAAAAGAATCAACATCAATTTCTAATATTCCATAAAGATGTTCTCTTATCAACGAAATTATTATTTAAATGCGACGATAAATTATGATTTTACTAATGAAGCTACAATAAATATAAGCCAGTGCCTTCAAATCACACTAACGTTTCATCTTTCGAGGCAGATTTTTAATTATAATATTGTAATGATCACTGTAATAATCGTCAGAATGCTCCTTGGGTAAGGCGCGCTTTTGTTCGGGGATGTTGAATAAAATATAATCACTTTCTCTTGAATACTTTTTATTGGAAGAATTTGAATAATATTACAAATAAACTTACAGCTGAACATGGTGCGATGAGAATAGGGATGAATTGAAGTAGATCGTGTTTTTACAGCAATGCTCGGCTTTTATACCTGCATGGTCAAACTGAAAGTATCAGAGTCCAAACATGTGGTCTTGGAAAAACACATCTTAAAATACATTTTAGAAAGCGGTATTAGGATATAATATTAAAGTATATAGAGTGGTATTTATCCAAGGCAGTGTAGTCAGTTTTTGATGACTTTTACCGGACTCGGCGGACCTGGGCGCGGCTAAGACTAAAGCTAGGGTATTTATACATCCATTCATAGCATACGGAGTATGCGGACGATGCGGTGCTGATTGCTGACAGTATAGAAAATCTACAGTTTCTCGTGTCTAGGATGAACCAAGTATGTATGCAAAATGAGTTGATGATGAATGTAAGTAAGTCCAAAGTCATGGTGTTTGAAAGAGAGAGTACGAGAACAGCGTGCAATATAGTTGTGAATGATGAATACTTGAAGCAAGTGGATAAGTTTGTGTATTTAGGAAGTATGTTTACGAGAGACGGAAAGGCTGATAAGGATATTGAAAGAAGGGTGAATGCAGGAAACTCCATTAATGGAGGACTGAACGCTGTTGGCGCAAATAAGAAATTTTCCAAAGAAGCGAAGCTAGCAGTCCACAATGGAGTACTTATACCAACCTTGATGTATGGCAGTGAGGCATGGAACTGGCAGAGGAAGGATGAAAGTAGACTGAATGATGTTGAGACGTATGTGCGGTAAAACCATGTATGATCGTATTAAAAATGTGGATATCCAGAAAGAATGCAAGGCTGCTGTGAGCGTAATAAATAGGATCAAGAAAGGGACACTTAGATGGTTTGGGCATGTAGAGCGAATGAACGAAGAAAGGAGTGTGAAAAGAATATATGATGCGAAAGTGAATGGAAGAAGAAGTCGAGGACGCCCGAGAAAGACATGGCACCATCAAGTAAATCAAATACTTGAATCGGGTCATGTGAAGAGTCAGAATAACAGAAGAGTTTGTATGAGACGGTGTAAGAATGTAAATGAAGCAAGGAGTGTGTGTGCCAAGACAGAGTTATATGGCGGTCCGTCCTCTCTGCCTACCCCTGCGGGGAAACGGCGTGATGGTAATTTAGTTAGTTAGTTCATAGCACATATCGACATAATGTTTTTTTTTATTAGTATAACCACTTTTTCACAGTATTGTTATCAACAAAAATATAGCATATAACTTAAAAAACCGTTTAGTTGTGTCAAGTTTAGTGGCACAATAAAAAAAAATGTGGGCGGAGTCCTGCGGTGACCCAGGAGCCTAAGATCATCGCGATAGTACATATAAGCGGTGTATTAAATTTGTTGTCTCTTTCTCTCTCATGGTGTATGACGTGAAAACCCGGAGAAAGTGATTTATCGCAAGTTTGTATAGGTTGGGTGAAAATAATTAGCTCTCTCTCCATACATTGATACTCCAAGGATATAATTTATGAGACAGAAAGACATTAAAAGATGCAATTAGGATACAATAGTAGATTTGTAATAATGCTTAGTGACATGGTTAAGTTGCAGATGTGCTAAACTGGTGGGCACATTACAATACGAGTATAATATCCGTTATTAAATTAAACGTGTTGGCAGGTAATAATCAATATATTACTATGCGTAATCACCCACTTATCAATAATCACATTAAATCTGCACATATTTTTAGATTATTTACAATTTTCTATAACGGAATTCATGATCATTGGCTCCATATATATTCATAAAGTAATAATAATACGAATGTAATAATATCATTTAAACATTCCAGTTATCAGCTGTGGTCTGTTTGTGGTGATCTGCCTTTATGAATCAATTAAAGACTGGTACTTACGTACGTACCGTGGCAGCGGCTCGGCTGGAATATAATGGCGCCTCGCCGCGCGCCGGCCTTTCCCGCTCAGGCGCCAAAAGTATTTCTCCTCGGGCGCCATTCTACCTTCATTATGCTGTTGATTGATACGGATTTATCTCACACTGGCTGAATGATAATAAAACGAATGGGTAAGCGTAGAGGGTTTGAGACGCACAATGAAAAATAATTAGTGGTACTCAATAAAGATTTACGGGTATTTAAAAAAATATAAGAATAACTGATTTATCCTTTTTGAGTGATCTTGGCAATATTTAAGACAGATTCAAAAACGTACAATGTGTTTATGGTACAATGTATGTATGTTTTATGCCTCAAACAATTGTTAAACTTTGATGTAATTCAGTTTTATAGGAGATGGAAAGGCCGATAAGGAAATTGAAAGAAGAGTGAATACAGGAAACTTTATTAATAAAGGACTGAACGCTGTTGGCGCCAATAAAACATATGGCTAATGAAGCGAGGCTAGCAGTCCACAATTGAGTGCTTATGCCAACCCTGATGTAGAGCAGTGAGGCATGGAACTGACAGAGGAATGATGAAAGTAGACTGAATGCTATGGAAATGAGATCCCTGAGTTGTATGTGCGCTAAAACCTTGATGGCCGTGTTGAAAACTGTCAATATCTGGAAAAAATGCAATGCTGATGTAAGCGTAGTGAATAGGATTAAGAAAGAAACGTTCAGATAGTAAGGAATGTAAGGACAATAATGGGGACTCCCGAGGAAGACATGGACCGATCGAGTAAATCAAATACTTGAGTCGGGCCATACCAAGAGTCAGAATAACAAAAGTGTAAAATAGTGTTTGCCAATACAGAGTTGTATGGCGGTTCATCCTCTTTGCATACCACTACGGAGAAACGGTGTGATAATTGGTTAGTTAGGATAGGTTAGTGGCTGAGTGGACAAACGCGTCTGATTCCCACCCGGGCGTCGTGAGTTTAATTCCTCTGCTAGCTAAGTCCTCCTTCATTGCATAAACAACATCTTCTTTCTATATAAGGTTTAGTATTGATGCTCAATGTGTTTATGTACCAACATGTTAACTGTCCTCAATCTAATTTCATTTTCTTTAATTTAACAAATATGTCAATGTGAATTCATACGTTTCATCTGAATTTTTAAACACTAAGCTTCTAGTAAACTTAGATGAATTAAATAATGTAGATACGTTATATATGGCTATCTCTTCCGCACAAACATATTCTTTGAATAGCTATCCTTTCACACGCGGGTGAAACATTTAGTGGTGCAACATTAGTGGTGCTACATTTTTGGTAAGATTTGTATGAATATGACGTGTCTTGTATTTTATGTCTATGCTAGTAAATAGTTTTTTTTTGAATTCTGTTAATGTACACACACACTATTATACCCATATCTGAACCTTTTCTCTCGTGATATATGATAACGACTATGATTTTAGATATTTTTAATTTGTATACATATTATATTTAATTTTATCCTTGTTAGTTAGTCTTATTCGCATAATTAATTCAGTATGAAGCGCACTTGAGGTGAAATATCACAAAACCGCGCTATATAAGTTCACTGTTATTACTATTATTAGAAGTAGGAGTTTTACAAATATTGTCAGGTTATTCGTAACCCGGGAATGTTAGCCTTTCTTTTAAAAAAATGTGAGTTTTGAGGAAATCTATTCTTTGACTATGTGAATAAAAGTCATCACATGAGGGGCCAAATAGTGAAAGAACTCCGGCCATTGAGAGGTCAATTTTGCGGCGTTTGGATTCCGAGATATTCTCTGCATGCGGCGCTCAGCTTCCCAGCTTACGGCAGAAGAAGACCATCCACTTCCGCGTGCTTATTATCTGTTCGGCCGGCAAAGGTCAAGATCACTGCGTGGCGGCGGGCGGCAGGCGATGCAGGTGATTATTGCGAGAATACCAGTGCATACCGAGACAACAGCGTAGACTTCGTAATAAGTTTACTGCACACGCCGCGCTATGCAAGCTGCGAGCAGTGCATTCGGAGGTGCTCGCCTACGAGAACTGGTTTGAGCTTTCAAAAAATAATCGAGCCACGTAGAGCTTTCGGAAACCGGGGTATTTTTCAGATATTAAAAATAAACATTAAGTGTTAGATACCAGTGGCAGTTGTTGTAGCCGAATAGGTTTTTTTATTTTTTTTATTTACATTTCTGTATGAAGATTTTCAGGATATATCTTTTGGGATTATTGTGTTTCATTTAATTTTTATTATTATTAGGGTCTGTTATTTTTAAGGACAGTTCTTTCAGCGTTCAAGGTCATTATCAAACTGTCTTGCATTGAAAGCGGAAACAGCTAAAAATACACAAAAAATAACAGTAACTTAAGGTTCAGCGCCCAAGAATACACACTCTTTGGCTTTCTAATACAAATGATTAATCTCTTAATTCTATACAGGCAGCTAAAGAGATTTTAATGAATATAATTTTTTCTGGTATTTTAAAAATGATTTAATAATAATAATATTTGGATGATTTGTATAGCGCCGTTTTTGTGAAAAATCACCTCAAGGGCGCTGTACAGATCTTATTTTCTATTATTATATATTAATTCCTAGTTTAAATAAGAAAGAATACTGGAACATACCCACCTGGCAGGTCTCATCATTTACTAACTTAAAATTAGATTTATGATTTTTTTTTTTTCCGATTCAGGGCATGGGAGCGAAATTAAAAAATGGAATTTCTGAATTTGTCGTACAGTACAGAAATATGAAATTCATATTGAAGCTATAGGTAAAACATTTGAAAATAGCTGTGCTGGTTTTCAAACTGCACTTTTTACTGTAATTTTAGTATTTTTTCTTTGAATTTAAAAGATTAAAGCTTAAATTTTTACTCACTGGAAACTTCTGACATTTTTCTAACTGCACATGTAGAATTTACAGATAAATCATGTGCAGTATTGCTTTTATTAGAATGCTACAAAGTGACGTTAAGTGTCATTTTGGGTGCTGAGTCTTAATATAAAGATATTGCATTTGATCAATTTAAATTATTAAAATTAAAATTGAACACAAAAACTATTAGTAAATTTAGTGTTGTTATTTTTAATATTCTACAGCAATTTGCCTACTGAATTTACATAAGTTTCTAGGTTAGGAATCGAATAAAACTACACTAATAAATATTTTAAGAATCATATGTGAGTAGTAAATAAATTTTGTATTGAATTTCAGTATTTTCTAGACACGTTTTAACCTGACACCTGTGACTAATATAATTTAATGAAATGCTTATTTAATTACAGCATTATAAAAAGCTGGTAGATTATTTGAGAGGCAAAATATTGTCATCGAAGCCTTCTCAATTTTCTACTCTAAGTTCTATTCATGCGATCGTGGTTGCAATCTAATGATGCTGTGAAAAATCATTTTATTTAGTTGCTTAATATAATATTAAAATAATGTTTTAAGATTATTTTATTTTTTACGTGAATACCGCACAAGAGTCTTAACTGCTCCCAACCGTCTAGAGCCAGTGGAGACTATGGCATCCCCAACAGGGGTATGTTGTGAGGCTGAAAGTAGTGTGGAGAGGAAGTAGATGGGGAAGAGGAAGGTTGGGCTAAAGCCATTTCAAGCAACGTCTCAATTCTGATGGTCTTTCACCATGCCGATACTTGGAGTATCTACCACTCTGGAACGTGCCGCAAATATACAAAATAATATTTTTATCAATTAAATGTCTTATGGCACGTATTACTAAATAAAATTTTATTTGCATACGCCGGGTTCGAACCCGCGACCTCTGGATTCGTAGTCGAGCGACTTTCCACTCGACCATGCAGGTCGTCAGTATATAGTAAACAATAACTTCACTAGACTAACTAACTAACTAACCATCACACCGTTTCATCACAGAGGTAGGCAGAGAGGACGGACCGCCATATAACTCTATCTTGGCACATGCTCCTTGCTTTAATCACATTCATACATCGTCTCATACATACTCTTCATTATTCTGACTCTTCACATGACCCGATTCATGTATTTGATTTACTGGATTGTGCCATGTCTTTCTCGGGCGTCCTCGACTTCTTCTTTCATTCACTTTCGCATCATATATTCTTTTCACACTCCTTTCTTCGTTCATTCGCTCTACATGCCCAAACCATCTAAGCGTCCCTTTCTTGATTCTATTCATTACGCTCACATCAGCCTTGCATTATTTCCTGGATATCCACATTTTTAACACGGTCACACGTGGTTTTACCGCACATTCGTCTCAAGGATCTCATTTCCACACCATTCAGTCTACTTTCATCCTTCCTGTGCCAGTTCCATGCCTCACTGCCATACATCAGGGTTGGTATAAGCACTCCATTGGTGACTGCTAGCTTCGCTTCTTTGGACGATTTCTTATTTGCGCCAACAGCGTTCAGTCCTCCATTAATGGAGTTTCCTGCATTCACCCTTCTTTCAATATCCTTATCAGCCTTTCCGTCTCTCGTAAACATACTTCCTAAATACACAAACTCATCCACCTATGAATGATGAATACTTGGAGCAAGTGGATAACTTCACTAGTATTCTAGTAAACCAATAGCTCTTTTGTTATAATATAATATGGACAATTATGGAAAGAAAGTGTTGAAAATAAGCGGAAAGGAAAATTATTTCCATGATAATAATAATATTTCATAACGTCGAACGTAAAACTCTAGACGAATAACCTTTTAAATTGTATGATGAAACGGTTCTTACTTTAACGGTTTAGATTATTTACACGCAATGCACACTAAATACGTGCAAGTGGCAATTAACTTTGCGTCTGGTGTCCATCTGTTTATCGGAAAATGTTATTTGATTAAAGTGCGAGGTCGAGACGAGTTATGCAAACAAATACAAATGTATTTATCATATAGTTGTTACCATTACTTCCTTATT
Source organism: Drusus annulatus (assembly GCA_022651775.1). NCBI lineage: Eukaryota > Metazoa > Arthropoda > Insecta > Trichoptera > Limnephilidae > Drusus > Drusus annulatus. Next base: position 152,331 of record JAGWCC010000686.1, read on the forward strand.
CTAAAATGTTCTAGGTATCTATAGAAGATTTTCTTGTAGATCCAAAAATACACCTTGCTGTCACCAGAATGTTAAAAACATTTAAGGTTGTATAAGGGGAGGTTTTAAAATTATTTGAGTAAGGGAGGCAATATGATGTATTTTTTGTGTGTTTGTATTCGGGTATTATATCTTTGATATTAATATTGACATCGTCACATATACATTAAGCTGACCAGGTTAAATTTAAAATGCAGGTAGTCCAACCATGGGTAATGTCAGTGAAAGCTTTTCACCATCATCTGTCTCTTATTGAGCGACGAATCATATTTAGATATACTCGTATACATTTAAATCAAATCCCCCTACTCTACTACAAATTAAGAAATCCAATTATGAAATAATCTTTAGTGCCCTAAAACTGAACAATAAAAAACATTAATAATTTAAATAAATACCAAGTATAATTTTGCCAATATCGTGTCATCTAAGTGCAAAACTGTATCTTTCTCCAAACTAGAAATAACTAAAATAATAGTGTTTATCTGAAGTGACCTTCCAGGTAAGTATGCTTCTATATATTATCTCTGTACATTAGATAAAATAAATATGAATATGCCATATAATTAGATTATACGTACTTAGTAATAGATATAGCCTAGGAATTAAAATTTGTACAGCGCCCTTGAGGTCATTTTTCACAAAAAACGACGTTATACAAATATTATTAATAACTATTATCAAACTATCACAATAAGCTAACACTTTGTAGATTGGCATGATTAATTAAATAAAAACACACGTTGTTTTAATCCACTTTTATTTTGGTATATGTCAACTAGTTTCGATTCAGCAGAATCTTCATCGGGACTTAATTATATAATAATGAAATAAGAGGAATGTGAATTTAAGTCCCGATGAAGATTCTGCTGAATTGAAACTAGTTGATATATACCAAAATAAAAGTGGATTAAAACAACGTGTGTTTTTACTTAATTAATTATTATCAACTTCAATTTAGAAATTTGTCACTGTTAAATATTTGAATTAATTAAAAAACTTCTTATGGTGTCATCTAAACCAATAAAAATATATTAACGGTACCTACTTATAGAATAGTTAATAATTTTTTTAAGCCACTATTGGACATCAGAACGCTGTATAAAATCATTTTATTGCAAAAGAAAGCAAAACTGATGTTCAAACATACATAAATCAAAGTGGAAAATTAATATTTCTTAAGGCAATCGTCAATAAAGTATCGGTTGTCTCAAAGCAGAAGGAATTAACCTTTATAAACGAATTTTGTCAGAAGTTGAAAAAACTCTTTATGAAGGTTTTAGGAAGTTAAAACTACTTTACTTTGAGCCAAATAATAAGTATTACGTTGCTAACCATTTTCTCAGTGCTATAATCTATTGCGAGTATTAAAAAATGGTAAATAAATGTAAAGGATTGTAACATATTGCCTTCGTTATTACGACAAACGAACAGTTTTCAGGCGCATTTGAAAAACAAAAGTTTTTCTTAAACTAAATGACTTGGCTCTTTTTGCATTTCAATAAAATGCACATATGTATGTATTCCTTTTTGCATTTCAGTATTCCTCGTGGCGTTTCAGTATAATGCACTTACGTATTCCTTTTTGCATTTCAGTAAAATGCACCTGTGTATTCCTAGCACCTACGTAGGAAATTAAATTGTTTTTTCCTTGTCCGGGATACGTATTTTCCCACAAGTTATGTAATAAAAATACAGAAAAAAACATACAAACTCACTGTCAAATAATGATATTTTACTGACCCTGTCGTTTTTAAATTTATAGTGTAAGTAACATGGAGCGAGATTTCAGTTGTTTTGTGTGACCTTTCAACCCTACCGCATGTAAAACATATCCACTCATTACCCCTATCAGTTAAAAGCCGATGAATTTTGCATCCAAATAACAGTAAACCAATAACATCAGACACATTTCCCTGTTAAACTACCTCCCCATTCTGCCGCTCTGGGAGGCTTCACATTCCGAACTACCCCTCACTCCCACCCCTCACCACCGCCGCCCTTAAGCTCGCTCGCCCGGGAGTGGCACAGGGGGCAGGCCGGGTAGGTTCCACCCCACATTACTACACGAATGGCCCGTGTATCGAACCTTATTGGGGGGACTTCGTGTCAAGTAATATATAGTAATGGATTGCTGGGAATTATTAGTAAATCATACGCCCACCTTCATTAATGCTTCAATTCTTCGTTTTGATTACGATATTTATACGTAACTTCATTATGTACTTACGCTAGTGTGTGTGCGCCAAGTTTTAACAGTGATAATAAAGAGATATGCATTGTGTATGAGTATGTACTTATTTCAAGGCCGCATTCATAGCATTTCTAGTTTCCAGCGATAATTAACTTTTATTTTCGATATCTCGTGCAAATAAATGATAACGAGGAGTTGTATAAAATAAATGATAATTCCTTCTTATATGAAGCTGCGTGTTATTAAATACCTTTATTTCCTTACGACAGCTGTCGTAAGGAAATAAAGACTTTAACCAGACTTGGCTTTAGCCACTTTTGTCAAATTCACGAAACTAGACAACCACGACAAATTCGCAAACTTCTGAGTCGAGTTCAAATGCGTAAACCTAATCTTCCAGAAAGCCAGATTCTTCGACCTTGTTCATGGAGCACGCTTTTATTATAAAATATGTTACATTTATATAGGTTAGGTTATAGGTTTGACCTCAGGCAAATAGAAAAAAATAAATCGGTATTAAGAGACCCTCTTTTTTTTTGCAGTTTGATAATGCCCTCAGAAGGCGAAACAGCTGTCACGCGTAAAAATAATTACATCGCAGAGCTTTTAACTAAAAATTGTTTTGAAAAAATTTAAAATAATCAAAATTAATGTTTAAATAAAATTAAAAAAACCTAAAAATTAAAATAAAGTTCTACAAAATAAACTTTAAAACCATAAATAAAAATACACTAAATCAGTTTTTGTTAAAGGTTTTGCATTCAAAGATCATTGACCACTGCCCTTTTTGCGATCATCTAGCAAGTTCCACAGCTTCCTTTTACACGAATTCAGAGAAATAATCAACGGAAATGAAGAGAGCACACATCCCCGCCTGACACTTCTGTGTTATGTAGAAACCCAAATCCGTGATAACACCTTAACCAATATAACAGTGAACTTATATAGCGCAGTTTTATGATATTTCACCTCAAGTGCGCTTCATACTAAATTAATTATGCTAATAAGATTAACTAACAAGGAAAAAATAATACATAATATGTATTAAAATTAAAACTATCTTAAATCATAATCGTTATCATAAATCATGAGAAAAAAAGGTTTATACGAGTAAATGGGTATAACAGTGTATGTGTACATCGATAGATTAAAAAAAAAACAATTTACCAGAAGCTATGGGTATAAAAATTCAAATTAAACATTTGAATTCATATTAACATATTTGTCGAATCAAAGAAAAGGAAATAAGATTGAGGACAGTTAATATGTTAGTACTTAAAACATTAATATTCTAGTATTATAAGTAAACGATTCTAAAAATGCAAACAGTGTAAATACAACAGAGTTGTGCGGCGATCCATCCTCTCTGCCTGCCCCTGCGGAGAAACGACGTGATGGTTAGTTAGTTAGTTAAAACGGAATTCCACCACAAATTAACAGTTTCAAAATTTGAAATACCTTTTGGGTTTTTCATGATTATATGATTATATTAATTAAATTTACAAATTATTTCATGCTTCATTTTTGTTGTAAATACATTCTCGTACATTCGTTCTTTCACAGTATGGAAAATCTAGTCGAAATCTCCACATATGAAACCGAATGGTCATCAAAGGCAATCATTCAAAGATAGCATTACGATATTCCTCGAAAATTCATTGAAAACCAGTTTTTTGCGATTAAGTAACTTAAGCTTTGAATAGGTCTAGTACATATTATGTTGCTTGTTTTGGAGTCAATCGGTGTTGGGACCATGACCCCACATTCAGGAAGCCGATGGACGACGGTCAATATTTTGCACTAGAGGTCATTCCAACCTTAGCTGGATAATAATACCTGCTCACTATGTATTATATATGTTCCGATATGCATTTTATAGCGTGTCCTTGACAGATAATAATGAAGATAAATAAATGTTGAACTAAAGATAAAGCTATCTACCAGCATGTTTTTAATGAATATTATTGAAAAATCGAACGTAGTTATAAAAGGACGAGTTATGCCGAAAGCGTCTAGCCCGTAATTCGCCAACATCGCGTTTTACATATTTTCATTTGGATAAATACCAGATATTAAAACCGCTTTCTGTCAGCCGTAAAACAAAACCTAAAGTCAAAGATGTTAACCATGAGATCGATAGACTCAATAAGGGTCCATTCCGGACCCAATAGTTTTGTACCAGTCTGAAGGAGCCCGTCATAAGGTGAAACCGGTCAGGTCTTAAATAAAAAAATAGTGGAATAAAGTTAAAAAATTGTGTTATTAAAATCATTAGATGTATATCTGCTGAAAACATCCAAACCCCAAATGCAATAGATTGTTGGCATTTTTTTGTTTACTGACGCATATTGCAGATATATGGTGAATTTTAGGTACATGACGATCTACATGCTTTTAAATAAAATAGCTAACCACAGGTGTTTAAAAAATTATACGACTATTTTTCATATTATCTGTCTCTTTCTCTCTGTTCGTTTGTTATAATTTAAATATTATTCTTTTGTTTTCTTGCTGTTCTCTTTTTTATTTTTTTTATTTACGCCCTAGTGAGCTTTTACAACAAATTTGTATAGTATATTTACGTTGACAGGTGGAACATTATGTGATCAATATATGTGCGTCGGATTCCCACCCGGGCGTCGTGCGTTCAATTCCTCTGCTGGCTAAGTCCTCCACCATTGCACAAGCAACATCTTCCGCTTCTTACGATGGCAGTAGGAGTTTTTCAAATATTGTCAGGTTATTTGTAACCCGGGAATGTTTGTCTTTCTTTTTAAAGAAAATAAAGAAAATATGTCTCAGGGATCTCATTTCCACAGCTTTCATCCTTCCTCTGCCAGTTCCATGCCTCACTGCCATACATCAGGGTTGGTACAAGCACTCCATTGTGGACTGCTAGCTTCGCTTCTTTGGTAAATTTCTTATTTGCGCCAACAGCGTTCAGTCCTCCATTAATGGAGTGTCCTGCATTCACCCTTCTTTAAATATCCTTATCAGCCTTTCCGTCTCTCGTAAACATACTTTCTAAATACACAAACTCATCCACTTGCTCCAATTATTCATAATATGTATAAATATATATATATACGAGTATGATATATACGAGTATGATACGTTGTAGCGATGTGTCAATGTTCTACATTGTTTCCGATAAGAAAATATTTTACTAACCTTTTCATTTTGCCAATTTTTTTTTTCAAAAAAAGTCACGAATAACCTGTCAATATTTCAAAAACTCCTACCACCGTCATCATAAGCGAAAATTTTGATTGTACAATGATGGAGGACTTAGCCAGCAGAGGAATTGAACCCACGACGCCCGGGTGAGAATTCGACGCGTTTGTCCACTAAGCTACCCACCGGTCAAAAATAATAGTTCGATTCAATCGACCATTAGCAAATCGCAGATTAATCGATGTCTTTTTTTCCTTGGTAATATGCAAGTGAGTAATTTCCGCTATTATATAAATTTTGCCCACACATTGGTAGAATTATTTTTAGCGAGCAGTCTATCGTATCATCTCTTCAGAAAAAACCAAACAACCTTGCAGTGTTAAAAGAATATGTTGGTCGTGAAAATCATTATCAAAGCCAGATATAACTATATTTTATATAAATAGAAATACTAAACCCACCTAACAAGTATATTTTTTTCCATAATGCTTTCATGCTAATATACAGGAAAGAGCGCTGCTGTAGTCCGTTTTTATGAGTTTTGCCGGACTCGGCTAGACCTAGGCTTGGCTAGGACTAGGGCTAGGGTATTTATACATCCATTCATAGCACATGTCAACATAATATTTTTGTTTATTCGTATAACCACTTTTTCACATGCATTGTTTTAAACAAAAACATAGCATATAACCTAAAAACCGTTTAGTCATGTCCTGTTATTATATTTTGAGTAACCGACGACGCGGGAGACGGAAAACATGCTTACATACCTAAAAGCGGTGCTGTATTGTGTGAGAACTTGTCTTATCTCTTTCTCTATCACGGTTTACGACGTAAAACCCGGAGAAAGTGATTCATCACAAATTTGTATAGGTTAGGTAAAAATATTTAGCTCTCTCTCTCTATATATATATATTTGCTCTGAGGATATCAATGAGTATGGAGCCAACACAATGATTTGTGAACATGCAAAGAAATGTTCAATTAGGCAGATAATTGCTTCAGAAAAGACAAATAATGTATTACAATTTATTTGATAGCCCTAATCTCCTGGAACCCCTATTATTCCTAGTTATTAATCGCAACAGCAGACAGCCACGTACTTTTCAACACCTCCCTCATTGTAACACAAACTCTAAACAAAACTCTTTCATTTACAGGTCCACAAATTCATTCAACATTAACTCTCAACACATCGACATCTTTAACTCAACCATACATAATATAAAACAAAATTCCATGACTCCACTGCACCCAAACTAGATTATTAAAAGTAACCTTTCATCTGCTCACGAGGTAGCTTTATTCCAAGGCAGTTCCTTTCAGTTTTGGACTTGTTTTTGAAGATTTTAACATGACTCGGCGCACCTGGGCGTGGCTAAGACTAAGGCTACGGTATTTATACATCCATTCATATCACATATAGACATAATGTTTTTGTGTATTTGTATAGCCAATTTTTCACAGTATTTTTATCAACAAAAATATAGCATCTAACCTAAAAAACCGTTTAGTTGTGTCAAGTTTAGTGGCATAATAAAAAATGTGGGCGGAGTCCCGCCGTTAACCAGCGAATATAGCCAGCTTAAGATCATTGCGACAGTATATAGAAGCGGTTAAAGATTTTTGTGTTCTTTCTCTCATGGTGTACGATGTTAAAAACTCGGAAAAAGTGATTTATTACAATTTCGGATGGGTTACATGTTTTTTAGCTATCCCTTCAAATATTGTTATACGAAAAATTAAAACATAATTTTTCATCTGCTCCCGCTGAATTCTATATTTATTCCATTCCCATGTTCCTTCCACGCCAAGGTCTCCCCGCCGAGTCCGGCAAGCCTTGCTAAATTTTAACTGTATGTACATTGTCACACTTTATTTATAATATTTGTCATCAGCAGAGGAAAATTTGTAATTCGCATGATTTATTATTTTTTATTATTATATACGTGGATTTGGAATTTTCGCGGGCTGTGTACATTCGATTTTCGATTTTTTGTTGTTGTTTATTCGTTTAACCACTTTTTAACAGTATTATTATCAACAAAAATATGGCATATAACCTAAAACACCGTTAAGTTGGGTCAAGTTTAGTGGCATAATAAAAAATGTGGGCGGAGTCCCGCGGCGACCCAGGATCCTAAGATCATTGTGACAGTACATAGAAGCGGTGTATTATATTTGTTGTCTCTTTCTCTCTCACGGTGTACGACGTAAAAACCCGAAGAAAATGATTTATCCCAAGTTTGTATAGGTTGGGTAAAAATAATTAGCTCTCTCTCCATACATTGTTACTCCAAGTCTTTTATATCATTGCTCTGAGATATCAATACAGCAAAGAGCCGATATACAACGTCGGATTGTAACACGTGGTCCGGGCTTGGTAGACTTTAAATAATAAATACATATGATTTAATATAACTAAATACAAATTATGGGTTATAATTCTCCAATATCCAGATGGTCAAGACTTGTTAACTCGAGCCATGTTCTTGAAATTTTTGGTAGCAGTCTAAATGATTTTTGTCATTCTTTACGACTCTACCAAAACTTTGACTAGACCATCGCTTGAATGTTCTCTCTTATGTTTATTTTGCCTTATTTTTGTCATCGCTTCATTTATTTTTATGTATATGCTATTCCTTTTCTGTTACTCTTTTTTCCATTTCGTGTTTTATATGTATTTTTTGTAATTGGACTTTAGTCCGTTAATTTATAAATAAATACATTTTAAGCATTGTGGAAAAGGTAGAAAGAAATAATCATTTTAGCACATGTTTAGAAAGAGTTATTCAGAAAGCTATCGAAGCGGGAGTACCTACAGGTAGGGGCGGAGTGTGCCAAGCGCTGTCAAACAGGTTTTTGGTGAATGCACTTTTTACGTTCGATTTTAATCGTATGTTAATCTCAAAGATATTCAATAACGACGTAAATATATAGACTGCTTCCTAAGGTGAGCACATTTTCAATTTCACTTTCTACCGATAACAAACTCTCAACATCCTCTGGCTGTAGGTTATATACAAGTGGTAATTTATTTGCTCATTCAACATTCTTTCGCTGAGTTATAAATAAAATTAAATAAAGAAAATATCCATAATACGGCCTCCGTGATCGAGTGGTAAGACGCTCGACTACGAATCTGAAGGTCGCGGGTTCAAAAGTATTGCTCTGGTGAAAGACCACCATTCAGAATCGAAACGTGGCTTGAAATGGCTTTAGCCGTGTTTCGTGACCATATCTGAATAGCTAGGTACTTCCCGACCTTCCCCTTCCACATCTCTATTCCCTCCTCACTACTTTCAGCCTCACAACATACCCCATTTGGGGATGCCATAATCTCACTGGCTCTAGACGGTTGGTAACAGTTGGAGTTGCTCTTGTGTTGTTTTCACACTGTTTCTGGACAGTTTTTTTTACCATGCTCTAATGCCGCATAACAACCGAAATTACAAGTAAAACAACATAATTTCGGTTGTGATGTGAGCACGTAACATTCTAAAATTTAAAAAAATAATTATTTTTATTTTCAGTACCCATACATAAAATAATTAATGAAGTAATTCTCACAATAGTTATATATGCCATAGAATATATAATTTAGTTAATAATAAAATGGAGCCTAGGTAAATCTGTACTGAGTTTTGGAACTGGCAGAGGAAGGATGAAAGTGAACTGAATGCTATGTAAATGAGATCCCTGAGGAGTTTGTGCGGTAAGGTGCAATCGCCCGTTGAGGTATTCATTATGGTAATAATTAACCTGGAGTTTGAACAAGGACTCTTGGAACAAAAAATAAAGCCTTTGAAAAACCTTGCAAGAGGTCTTCATCCACAATTGAACAGGTAAAAGGTGATGAATATAATAATAATAATATATTGATAATTTGTGTAGTGCAGAGAGGACGGACCGCCATACAACTCTCTTCTGTTATTCTAATTTTTAACATGGCCCGACTCATTTATTTAATCCACTTGATCGTGCCATGCTTCCTCAAGCGTCCTTGACTTCTTCCTTTATTCACTTTCGCGTTATATATTATTTTCACACTCCTTTCGTCGTTCATACTCTCTACATGCCCAAACCATCTAACCGTCTCTTTCATTACGCTTACAACAGCCTTGCATTCTCTTCGGATATTCGCATTTTTCAAACGGTCACACGTGGTTTTACCGCACGTGCTCCTGAGAGTTCTTACTTCTTCAGCATTCAGTCTACTTTCATCCTTCCTTCATATATTCTTCTCACACTCCTTTCTTCGTTCATTCGCTCTACATGCCCAAATGTAGGCAATTCGTTTTTGTTGATACTTGTAGAGAAGCATATTCATAATATTTATTTAAGATATCGCACTAAACTCTCTTTTGGGGTGACATTAAACCCCCCTTCGAAACGGGGGTGTCAAAGCACCCTTCAAGCTAAGAGATTATCCACGAAAAACAGAAAAAAAAACGATTATTACTTTTGATTTCATAATTCAGATTTAGCACTTTACCTAGGAGCGTTTCAAATTATGCATTTTTTTATAAACCTGACTAAACGGAATGGTTTCAATTCCCGTTAAAATTCGGGCGTTTTACTGGCCCGCCGTTTGGCTCGGATGCAGCCTCCCCCAGGGAAGATCCATCAATGTCTTAGTTATTTAGATTTTCCCACCTCTTCCCTCCTCCCTCTGTTCTTCCCCAGCTTCAAAAGCCATCTTCTGCTCGCTCGGGGGAATTTAAATAATAGCTGAAAACCGTAAGAATTCCATTACTCTACAGAAGTATGAAATTCAGAAGGATTACCAACTTTACTGGCGGATTTAGAACATCGTGTTGTATTCCCGTAGAAGCAAGCAGATAAACATTTGTTTTTAAATGTATCCACTCTTCTACTCTTATCATTTCAACTCTAAATCATTCACACATTGACTCTGGAAAGGCAAAAGGGCCTAAGCGACACTTAGGTAAAAAAAAAGAGTTAGTATATTTTTACCTTAAAAGAAAGACAAACATTCAAACAATACGAATATCTTGAAAATATTTGAAAATTTTCTACTACCATCAAAATAAGCGGAAAATGTTTCTTGTGCAATAATGGAGTACTTAGCTAGCAGAGGAATTGAACCCACGACGCCCGAGTGGGAATCCGAGGCGTTTGTCCACTCAGCTACTAACTGGTCAAATTTCATTTCAAAGTTAAATAAGTTTAATGCTCTGAACTTTCGTTTGATTCTGAAGACTTTTGTGGCCATTTACCCATCTAAAATATATTCACCATTTGGAAGAAGGCTTGACTCAAGCGACACAAGTTTGGGACTTTTTAGCTATTTGTGAATTCAGGTAACTAAAGAGAGCATTGAGTTACCTGAGCTCACTTTTTTTTCTAATTCTACCAGGTACTGAAGACTTATGAATTTTATTGTAAACTTCTCAAAATGGCGCCTCAGCCCTTTTGCCTTTCCGTTGGCGATATTATAAGAACAAGATGCAGACCTAATTAATATGCGACTCTCTAAAAAACGATGTTGCTCTCAATAATAATTATAATAATATGACATTAGTTTTGTGATATTTCACCACGAGTGCGCTCTACAAAGACAAACTCAAAAGCAAAAATTTTGTGACCCCATTCAGGGGTCATGTTCGTAAAATTACTCCACAGTGCTCCTTATATAGTTGATACAATAAAACTGCAAATAATCATACAGCAAAAATTTTAATCCAAGTCCAATCATGCAACATAAATGCAAGATCTGGGTTAGATATTGCAAAACATAACGCATAAACAGGTAATAGATTTATCCCCTCCTTCGCTCTAGCGCTAGCCTATTTCTATCTCGGCTTTGGTCATCTCCAAACTATATTTGTGTCCTAACTTAAAATACGCATACTATGTTGAATTTATATTTGCTCTGAAGAAATCACGTTTGTGTCGAAACCGAATGACGTGTTTTTTTTATTATTATTATATAAAACATCTAAAGTGACTCATACACAAAGGGTTATATTTAGATGCTTAACTGTCATTATGAAAACCCTATCTGATAGAATTAAAAAAATAAATCAAAAGTAAATACAGCAAGAGAGTCCCAACCGTCTACAGCCAGTGTTCCTATGGCCTCCTTTCACTAAATAACCAACTAACTAACCATCACGCCGTTTCCCCACATGGGTAGGCAGAGAGGACGAACCGCCATATAACTCTGTCTTGGCACACACTCCTTGCTTCATTCACGTTCACACATCGTCTCATTCATACTCTTCTGTTATTCTGACTCTTCACAAGACTCGACTCAAGTATGTAATTTACTTGATCGTGACATGTCTTCCTCGGGTGTCCTCGACTTCTTCTTTAATTCACTTTCGCATAATATATTAATTTCACACTCCTTCCTTCGTTCATTCGCTCTGCATGCCCAAACCATCTAAGCGTACCTTTCTTGATCCCATTCATAACGCTCACATCAGCCTTGCATTCTTTCCGGATATCCACATTTTTAATACGGTCATACATGGTTTTACCGCACATGCGTCAGGGATCTCATTTCTACAGCATTCAGTCTACTTTCATCCTTCCTCTGCCAGTTTCGTGTCTCACAGCCATACATCAGAGTTGGTATAAGCACTCCATTGTGGACTGCTAACTTCGCTTCTTTTGACAATTTATTATTGGAGCCCACAGCGTTCAGTCCTCCATCAATGGAATTTCCTGCATTTACCATCTTTCAATATTCTTATCAGCCTTTCCGTCTCTCGTAAACATACTTCTTAAATACACAAACTTATCCACTTGCTCCAAGTATAAATCGATCACAACTATATTGCACGCTGTTCTCGTACTCTCTCATTCAAACACCATGACGTTGGACTTACTTACATTCATCATCATCTATTGCTGTATTTTGTGAGGCTGGGTGTAGTGGAGAGAGGAAGGAGAAGGGAAGAGGAAGGTTGGAATGTTGGAAGGTATTTGATTATTCAGATCTGGTCACCAAACATGGATGAAGCCATTTCAAGCAACGCAACGTTTCGATTCTGAATGGTGGTCTTTCACCAGGGCGATACATCTACTGGCGTCCTTTGTACCTTTATCCTAATCTTATGTTACCTTCCTCCCTCCCCTTTCCCCAACTAAAATAGTTAAGCTCATTATAATATATAAACTGTATCTTGTCACACTGCACTTATATCATTTCATCGTCATCTGTGGAAAAAATGTAATTGGCAATATTTATTATTTTTATTATTATATACTCGTACATGTTAATAACTAATTGGCTGTTAATTTTCCCTAATGTAAATATAAAACTTGGAGTATCTACTACTCTTGATCATACCGTAAACATACTACGTATAATTTTATGTTAATTAAATGTGAAAATATAACACATTTATGAAATAAAATTTACATACGCACGCTAGGATTTGAACCCGCGACCTCTGGATTCGTAGTCGAGCGTCATAACCACTTGACTACGAAGGCCGTCATGTATTACAGAACGGTAGATATGTTTCTTAATTTTTACTACGCAATATATTGATTTTAACAACAGCAAAAAACACCAACCAAAAATGATTACCAAAACCCAATTTTGGAAATTTTATACTGGTAGTTAAGGTACCAATATAATTAAATTACCGAAAAAGTTGTTACCAAATACTTTCAGATTTATTAGCTATTTACAGCGACTTATATGGGACTTGACATAAAATATTTAATCTTCCGACTTAAGTATGTGAAATTTTAATAGCCAACATACAAAAAAAGTTCAGGTACGTACACCAATTATTTAAAAATGTATACTCGCTAGTTTGACGTTATGCATACGGCGGCTTGCTTCATTCGTAGTCGACGTAGGTAATTACGGAGGTAAGTACTGGTATATAATACATCTTTTAGAGAAAACGATAAGTCCCTCTCAAGAATACATATTTATGTTTCGATATAATACCTTCTTACCGCATTCACTTGTGGTACTGAAAGGTGGGAGGGAGTTATTGCTACCGTTATCACTTAATATTACTTATATTATTATGCTTGAATGATATCTTATTTTATTTCGGGTAGCTAAGTACCCGTTACACATGAGTGGTATTTCATACCGGCTTAAATGGAGTGTAGATGGGGCCTACTTTATACTGTGAACCTGAGAACATACTCGGATATTTGCTTAAGGTAAATTTCGTAGATTTTATAATAATTTCGATTGAAATACACAAGGCGTACTTATTTTATTTTTTCCCTTTTCATAACACAATGTTTTACGCATTTGACCTCAAAGCAATAATTTACCAGGAGGGAGCGCTAGTGTAGTCAGTATTGATGATTTTTGCCTGACTGGGGAGTGGCTAAGGCTAGGACCAGGGTATTTATACACACATCCACAGCACCTGTCGACATTATGTTTTTGTTTATTTGTATAAGCACTTTTTTACAGTATTGTTACAAACAAAAATGTAGGATATAACCTAAAAAAACCATTGAGTTCTGTCGTGTTATGTCGCAAAACAAAACGTAGTGGGCGGAGTCGCCGGAGACGCGGGAGATGGAGAATAACACACCTAAAAGCGGTGCCATATCGTGTGAGAACTTGTCTTGTCTCTTTCTTTCTCATGGTGTACGACGTAAAAACCCGGAGAAAGCAATTTATCCCAAATCTGTACAGGTTGTGTAAAATTGTACGGCTCTTTCTCCATATATATTCTTGCTCTGAGCATTTGACTTTAAGTCGGTAGGTTGCGGGATCGATTTCCGTTACAGCGCAAAGGTACTTGCAGTGAAAGATATCGCAATTAAGTCTATTTGTAAAATGTGTCATTTTAATCAAATCGGTATGAACTGTTGTATTCATGTGTTAATAGTGTAAAAACAATATGATTTTCTTAGTAATAGCTTAGTATAAATCTAAATGGAATATTATATTTTGTGCAAGATTTAACCATCGTAATCGATAAGTTTAATTTGTTAAATGAGATTATCATTTATAATTTGAAGTAATATTTAGTAGTGGTAGATATCCTAAGTATCACCCTGGAGAAACACCACCATTCCGAATCGAAACGTTGCTTGAAATGGCTTTAACCGTGTTTGGTGACCAGATCTGAATAGTCGGGTCCTTCCTCACCATCATCTTCCTCTTCACCATTTCCTTCTCCTTCAACCTCACAACAGTACCATAATATAAATAACCGAAAATCTACGGTAATTTCCGTTGCATTTATTTTTCAAAGAAATTAATTAAATGTTTTATTTTGTACACTGTTGATATTGATGATGCTTAGACTTCGCGAAACCGGTCGGTCATAAAAAATAAAATAATATATGTGGTCTTATACAAAGTTACTTTTAATTTCTTTAAATATGTCAAATTACAAAGTGATTGCTTTTTACGAAAATATTTATTTTTGACCACCATTCAGAATCGAAGCGTTGCTTGAAATGGCTTTAGCAGTGTTTGGTGACCAGATCTGAATAGCCAGGTACTTCCCAACCCTCCTTTGCCCCATTTACTTCCTATCCCCACCACCTTCAGCCTCACAATATACCCCAATTGGGGATGTCATAATCTCACTGGCTCTAGACAGTTGAGAGCAATTGAGACTCTTGTGCGGTATTCGCTATAAAAAAAATAAACATAAAATATCACAGAATATTAATTCTCATTTCATCTTCATCTCTTTGTCTTACAGTGCCCTTGAGGTGATTTTTCACAAAAACGGCGCTATACAAATTATCCAAATATCATTATAATTGGGGTCGGGAGCTTATAACCGCCCAGCCTCTCCTCGCACAGCCTCTGGAGTCGCATCTCCCAACTTTGCCTGGGGCGGCCCACTGGAGGTCTTCCCTCTAGAATCACACTCAGTTTTTTCAGTGGAAGTTTGCCTACTGACATTCTAATACGTGGTCAAGCCAACTCAAGTGCGACTTTTCTATGTTGCGATATTGATTGAGAAATTTAATAGACCTTCCGAAAATAGCTTTACAGCTGTTGCTGCGGCATTGATTAAAAAAATATAAATTGTGTCGGTTGTTCACCGCTTAAAGGTGATTTGACCAGCTCACCGTGGTAACGGTCACGTAGAAGCGGACATTCACGTATTATCTGCCAGTCTGTACGAAGCTGCTCTCCCACAAGGCGAACAGTCGCTTTATTGTTTTTATAAAACATGCCACATCGTCATAGCGTCTTATCGAAGTACTCTAGAACTTTCTCAGTGTGAGTGGCACTACCTTTTACTAGAGCAAGATTACCATCAGTATTTTAGTAGAGTTAAATAGCCGTACGATAGCTACCCATTACACAAGTCTCGCATTGATTTTCTCATGGTTTCTTTAGTCAGAAATCTTAAGAATAAAGGTGAAAATCTTTGTGCTAAAACAAAAAACTTTTGAACGACCAAGTCATGAAATTTTCGCAGCTTTCTGTAACTCTTTTATTTTTTATACGTCAAACATCATTCAATCACAAGCTATGGAACCTTGAAATATCTTCTTAACGGTAAAAATAGTGTTGAAACTCTAAGGTTGTAAAGCTAGTAATAACAATTTCATTAATATTCTTTGTCCAATCTTTTGTCTACTTTTTCTACGCCCATATATCGTTTCTACAGTTCTTCTCTCTCTTCTTACTTCCTCTCTACATACAACGGTGGTAGATACTCTAAGTATTGCCGTGTTGAATGACCACCATTCTGAAACGAAATTTACTTGAAATGGTTTAACCGTGTTTGGTGACCAGATCTGAATAGGCAGGTATGTCCCTATCTTCCTCTTCCCCATCTCCTTTCTCTTCCGTCTCCTTTAGTCATGCAGCATACCCCAATTGGGGTTGACGTAGTCCTACTGATTGTGGGCAGTTGGTACTTTTGTCCGGCATTCATAAAATTTTTAAAATTACATTAACACGTAGCAATAACTAACATTTAAAAAAACTTTTAAATCGAACCTAAGACAACTTGCTTAGAGCAAACCTTTGTGCCATGGACGTCTTCAAATACAATCCGAATATAACGGAATTCCAACCAGCCAAGAAGCACGAACGCCAATAATAAAGCTAAAATATGTAACTCTTCATTATGAAATGAACAGTGACTTGACCCAGTTGCTGGGTAGGTACGGCACGACGCGAGGTGGATACTGGGTAGGTAGAGCCCGGCTATCCATGCCTGCGCATTATTACCATTTACCACATTGCCATCTTACGGCCAACATTCTATTCAAGTGCGAACCGGTCGACATGTTTCAGAAGATACTGCGCTGTTGTCATTATCAAAATGCAACACCTACAAAATTAATAGCTGAATTTCAGGATGTTGATGAAACGATTGATTATGACATAGATTCCTTAATAATGATAAGAGTGAATTTATATAGCACAGTTTTGTGATAGTTCACCTCAAGTGCACTTCATGCTAAATTACCCAACCTAATAATAATAACGAGAAAATAATATACAACATATATGTGTACAAAATAAAACTATTTAAAATCATTGATGTTATCATAAACCATGAAAGATCGATCAGATTTGGGTATAACAGTGCATGTTCACATCAACAGATTAAAAATAAACAATTTACCACGAAGCTATGGTGTAAAAAAACAGATGTAAAATGTGTATACATATAAATAAATGTGTCGAAGCAAAGAAAAGGAAATAATATTGAAACAGTTTATATTACAATTGCTTTGTTTGTACAATGTGAGCATGCTACAAATTCCGAGAGACCTACATTTCAAATCTAAGCACGTCCAATCCGAGACTTTCGGAGGATGTTTTAGAAAAAAAAGCGCGTGTACAAAATATGGACAGGTAATATATATTTTGATAATCAGTTTTTGTGGTGTAATTTTTATTTACAATAGATCGTATTTTCTGCATACGTTAATTGAGTTTACGGTAACACTTTTGACAAAAATCTAAAAAGCGTTAGGTACGGCCTCAGAGCAATAATATACCAGGAGGGATAGATAGCTTGTGTAGTCAGGATTGTTGATTTCTTCCTGACTCGGGCGTGGCTAGGGCTTTCATGGACACACCTTTTACATCCATTCATAGCACATGTCAACATAATGTTTTGTTTACTTGTATAACCACTTTTTCACAGTATTGTTATCAACAAAAATATAGGATATAACCTAAAAAACCGTTGAGCTATGTCCAGTTATGTCGCATAACAAAACGTAGTGGTCGGAGTCGCTGGAGACGCGGGAGACGGAAAACATGCTTACATACCGAAAAGTGGTGCAATATTATGTGACAACTTGTCTTATCTCTGTCTCGCTCACGGTTGACGACGTAAAAACCCGGAGAAAGCGATATATCGTAAATTTGTAAATAATAAAAATAATAATATTTGGATAATTTGTATAGCGCCGTTTTTGTGAAAAATCACCTCAAGGGCGCTGTACAAATCTTAATTTCTATGGGTAAAAATATTTAACTCTCTCTCCATATATATTCTTGCTCTGAGGGTACAGCGTACTCTTAACTTGTTCCTGACAAACCTATTGTATTTCGTTTCTTCCCGCCCCTCTTTCCTCTATCTACTATTTTCTCTGTCGTTCCTTCTTTCTCTTGTACCTTATTGTCATAACTACTTTTATGTGTAATAACACATTTATACATATATATATAATTTCGCTAAAGTTGATTATAAAGATTGTGTCCTGGGAGTAACATAATAATAATAACAATTGGCTGATTTATTTAGCGACGTTTTCGTGACAGTAATATTTTTACCCAACGTATACAAATTTGCGATAAATCACTTTTTCCAGGTTTTTACATCGTATACCACGAGAGAGAAAGAGACAAGTAAAATCGTCACATATTATCGCAGCACTTCTAAGTAAGTAAGGATGTTATACGTTTGCGCTAAGTTCACATCATCGCGTCGCATAACTTACGTCAACAGATTTTGAGGTTATTTTCTATATTTTTGTTGATTAAAATGTTTGCAGTGGTGATAAAATGTAAATCAAACATGACGGTGATATGTGCTATGCGTGAATGTTTAAATAAGACCAAACAAAGTTTATAAAACATCACTTTTCTGAGGTATTTCAACAGTTTTAAATATTTTTGACCGAACTTTACAATTTTCACATTTTTAATGGTATAAAGAGAAAAAATCAACAAAAACTTACATCATTATTTGGGCAAACTTTCTGTTGTTAGTGTTTGTGCGATATTTTGACTTTATAAATCATTTTAATGGTGTATTGAAATTGTTTTGTTTAATGGGTTCAAATATTATGTTTTTTTTTTAAATGTCCGAATTCCACGTGGGCGGTAACTAATAGGCCATCTAAATTATTTTAATATATCTTTGTCTCTTTCTATCGAGTCAGTATAAAGTCAACCGTCCTGACTACACTGTTTCGCAAAAGTACCTCTAGATGTCCTCCAAGATTGTGTCCGTTAATCAATAATTTAAAAAAAGATTCAAAACGTAGTGATAACATTGAAATGAAGATTAAGTCTAACCTCCAAACGTATTTTTGTTATTCATCTCACATTTCATCTGGAAATAGCAGGTAAGGTATATTATTTCCTTTCACTTCCCACGACAACTGCGTTCGCAATAATATACTGAGCTGTAATAGAACGAACCACAGCAGCCTTGGCAAGAAGCGACATTATGAATATAGGATATGAATTAAGTTGGTGAAAAATTAAAATTAAAACTTAACAATGATGCTGAGCGATTCTGGAAGTTTCTAGAAAACTTTATAATTAAATTTATTTCCAAACTAACTGCGTTATCGAGATGTTGTTGAGGAAAGACTGACAGCAAATTATGTATTCGTTCGTTTGCGAAATGTACATTGCTCCCGGAAACTATAAATAGAGAAGCGATAAGAAGCGTAGGTAACAAGAGACCGGCCAGTATTTCACTTCTAAGAAGGTATTTAGGCAGGTATCTTTTTCTGTTTATTTAGGTCAGGTAGAGTCGAATTATTGTTGGTGAATTGGCCGTAGTCAATTTACATGTTGCTGGGTGTACGGTTGCGAAACTAACGTCCTTGTGCCCGATGTTCGCTCTATGCTCGTTACCCCCGGAAATCAGAATTCGGTAGAGGGTAAAAGAGAGCTGCTATTAGGAAACGATGCAGTTACGCGTCTCAACCAATGATACTGGAAAACTCTCTCCTATTGGAAGTTACCTATCAGCAGGACAAACTTTCTCATCACGTAAGTTTCAAAGCCTTAAGTCGCGACGTCATTTTCAGCCACGTCTCTATTCCCGTGGATCAATTTATTTGGTATTTGTGGACTCTTTCAGGCTTAAGGCTTTGCTTCCAAGAAAATGATCTCTGACCTCCACGTGTTTCAAAACCAAGCTCTCAGAAATGTCCTTGGTCTTCCACGGGACACTCATGTCAGGGACACTTATTCAGATACCGGAATCCTTCCAATCGAGATCCTCCCCAAACATGAAATCACAAGCACCATTCTACAAATTACTCAGCAAATAACGCACTCTAACATCAAACCTTTTTACAATCAAGACATCCACCAACATAACACACAAAATAACATTCACATTGCACTTACACACCACAAGTATGGGATAAAATCTTTGGAATATATTGCCTACACATTACAACTCGCTTCCAGATAAAAATAAAAGCAGTCAACTCAATAAATAAAAAATCCAAAATAATGAATTAAAATAATTTTTTTAAATCGTTACAGATGAAAATACTTAATTTCCAAATCAGTTTTCTTTTCCCGGTAGATTAAAAACATCCTCATTTACTGCACTTCAGGGTTTTTTTTATCTCCGTTTATTTCTATTTATAATTTAGTTGTATCTTATATTAATACTAATTACCCAATTTTCTAAACTAAATTTTTTTTAAACTTTATTAATTTGTATTATATTGTTTGATTTATTTTAATTTGATTCCTCTGTATTTTATATTTTGTTGTAACTCATGTATTTCTTTAATTTCCCTTGACCCAGAGTAAGTTTATATAACTCATCTGGATTAATATGTATGTTGGCAAGATACTAATAAATAAATAAATAAAATACTGACGATTTCAAAAAATATCTTGTGAGTATAAATGTGTTAAAGTAATGATTGAATGAACTACTGGAAAGGAAAAAAATGCAAAACAATGTAGCATTAACAAACGCGTAAAAGAGAGGTGTTATTTCACTAGCAGGAATACCGCTTGCCAATTGAATGAACACTCGCTGAAGCTAAATATGTCGATATGTGAAACAATTCGATTAAGTAACAAGATTACTCTTTTCTCAAGGATTAAAAACACCTCAAGTATAACTTCAAGAGCGCTTTTCATAGCTAGAAAAAAAGCTTAAAATTTTAGTGTACTTAGGTATAATATAACAATGAAGAAATTGTTTCATTTAGTTTCGTTGAGAATTTATCGTGAGTAATATTGATTATGCTATTTCATATACGCGGTCCATTTATTTGAATAAGGTATGGAGTGGTGTGATGCAATGCCCTTGTGCCCGATGACTTATGCCCGGAAGCCAGAAGGTGCGAGGAGGTTACACAAGGGATTCATGAATGCACGTATTGTCAGTGTGGTTTTTTTTAAATGCGAATACCGCACGAGAATCCCAACTGCTCCCAATCGTCTGAAGCCAGCGGGACTTTGGCATCCCTCATTAGGGTATGTTTGGAGGCTGAAGAAAACTGGAAAGAGGAAGGATATGGAGATGAGAGTTCAAACGGGTGTTGCCAAATTGTTTAAAAATCCTTAATACAAAACGTAACATATTAAATTTTAATTTCTTCAAGAACGTCCTTAATTTGCTTTGCTTCGGGTTTTCTCCTTACTTGTATCCTTACAATTCAATTTACTTACTTTCTACTAAAAACCATAAACTCATTGTCATAAAATATGTATTGTTCTTTTGTTACATGTTATATTTACACTGTTTGCATTTTTAGAATCATTCACTTATAATACTTGAATATTAATGTTTTTAAGTACTAACATGCGAACTATCCTCAATCTAAATTCCTTTTCTTTGATTTAACAAATGTGTTCCTGTTTTACATGAATACCTCACTAGAGTCTCAACTGCTACCAACGTAGTGCGACTATGGCATCCCCAATATGGGGTATGTTGTGAGGCAGAAGGTAGTGGGGAGGTGAAGGAGATGAGGAAGAGAAAGGTTGAGAAGTACCTTGCTATTCAGATCTGGTCACCAAACACGGCTAAAGCCATTTAAAGCAAAGTTTCAATTCTGAATGGTGGTCTTTCACCAGGGCGATACATAGAGTACCTACCACTCTGGAACGTGCCGCAAATATACTATATTTTATTTTATATCAATTGTGTTATGACACATATTATTTAAATAAAATTTATTTGCGCACGCCGGGTTCGAACCCGCGACCTCTGGATTCGTAATCGAGCGTCTTAGCACTCGACCATGGGTCTTTTCAGTTTCGGGAATAGGAAAAAGTTGCAGGGAGCCAAATCTGGTATACCCATATTTGAACCTTTTTTCTCTCATGATTTATGATAACGATCATGATTTTATATAGTTTTAATTTGTATACACATTATATATTATTTTCATCTCGTTAGTTAGTCTTATTAGCTTAATTCATTTAGTATAAAGCGCACTTGCGGTGGAATATCACAAAACTGCGCTATATAAGTTCACTGTTATTATTATTATGAGCAAGGTTGGACAGTACCTGGATATTCAGATCTGGTCACAAAACACGGCTGAAGCCATATCAATCAACGTCTCGAAACTGAATTGCGATCTTAGATTCGAAGTCACGGATGTCAACCACTCGACCACGGAGGCCGTCAAGGTCGTAAGATAAGTTAGGCTGGGATTTATTAAGGTTTAGGAAGATTGACTCCCCACCAGGTTAGGTTAGGTTAGGTTAGGTTATGTGAGGTTATGTAAGGTTAGGTTAGGTTAGGTTAGGTTTGGATCAACCTACTTTCACGAATCCTTAAAATGTACGTGATTATTGATGCTAGTATGAAAATATTACGACGTATGATTGAAAATAAACGGCCTTGCGCTCAATAACGGAATCTCCGAAAAAAGCTGACTAAAAGAGGTTACATGAGTGTGGTAAGGTTAGGTTAGGTTGAAATATAAACACATAGTCAGGTTAGGCTAGATCGCGCGTCTATAGAGTCGGCGTGAATATTGATGCGAAGGATGGTTTGGAGATGACACGACGTTTGATTTCAAAAGGATGCCCTTGTACTCAATAGCGAGATCCCCGGAAATCATAAATTGAAAACGTGCAATAGGCTGTATATGAACCTGCCGCTGAGAGCTCCGTTGTAACCTTCTCTTTCTGTTACATGCATCGTTTCTCAGAAAGACAGAGAGACTCCAACCTCGGAGCAAGAATATATATGGAGAGAGAGCTAAACATTTTTACCCAACCTATACAATTTGACGGCCTCCATGGTCGAGTGGTAAGACGCTCGACTACAATTCCAAAGGTCGCGGGTTCAAGCCCGGCGTGCGCCAATAACTTTTATTTGATTAAATTGTGTCATAACACATTTAATTCATGTAAAATAACAAAAAGTATATTTGCAGCACGCTCCGGAGTGGCAGATATTCTAAGTATCGCCCTTCCCCAGGTTTTTACATCGTAAACCGTGAGAGAGAAAGAGACAAGATAATTTCTCACACGATATAGCACCACTTTTAGGCATGTAAGCATGTTCTCCGTATCCCGCGTTTCCGGCGACTCCGCCCACTAGGTTTTGTTATGCGACATAACAGGGCAGAACTCAACGGTTTTTAGGTTATATCCTACATTTTTGTTTATAACAATACTGTGAAAAAGTAGTTATACGAATAAACAAAAACATTATGTCAACATGTGCTATGAATGGATGTATATATACCCTAGCCCTAGCCCTAGCCGCGCCCAGGTCTAGCCCAGTCCGGCAAAACTCATAAAAACTGAGTACAGCAGCGCTCTCTCTTGTATATTATTGCTCTGAGATTCTAACGGAACTATTAGCAGTACGCTTTATATGTTCCTATTGCCTAGACTAGCAAATAGGCACGAATGCATCGCTTGCAGGTTGTTAAGTTGGACACCTGCGTTATTTAAACAATGTATGATGATTACGTGTGTATTAAAATATTATACATCCGCGTGTGCAACGAAAAGCCGACAATTAATATCCTTGTTTTCATATAATAACCGTACCCGGAAATCGTAAGTTTTGAAGAGACAACAAAGTAAGTTAAAAGATGTAAATAATATTTTGATTAAAAGCCTTATCGTGATGGTTTTTTGGGTTTTATGCCGTGTTGTGCTTTGTTATCTTTAAGCCAATGCTTCGGATGGCTTTGCAGTGTCATCATCAGGGCAGAAAAAAATAAATAGTAGCTAATAATTGAAGAAACTGAAAAAATGAATAATTACGGCCTCGAGGAAAGCGTTAAGTATACTATAATCATTTTAAGTAAGTAAGAAAGATTTGTTCAAAACTGGGTTTCTTTACAAAAAAAAACATACCCAAGAAACTTGCTAGATTACTAGCAATTGTTATACAATTTTAGAATCCTTATGAAATGCGTCAACTTTTAAAGTTACTTGCCAAGCTAGCGTAGTACTTTTTTTTCAGTACAGACAGTTAAAATTGGGCGAAGTATGCATTTTAAAAACTTAGTTGGGAAAAAAGTGACATTTTCTTCAAAGCTGGGGGAGTTGGTTTCAAAATTTAGGAAAAAAATTACAGAAGCATTGTATAAGATTACATAATTTAAAAAAAAAAAGTTTTGTAGTAACGGGAGTTAAAACACTATAACAGGGTGTAGATTTTCTCGATTTTTTAAAAATGTCTATAATTTAAAAAATGCAAAACTTAAATTTAAAAAAATATTTTTCTGATAACTATTATGACTCGGCCTATCACCCGCTTCCGGCTTGACGTCAAGTTCTAAGACACCCTGTATTTTTTTTTGAGTTTAATTTTGTACCCTGATGATGTTTAGCTTAGGCTAAGCGAAACCGGCCGGCCATAAAAATTAACATAATATCTGTGGTCTCGTACAAAGATATTATTTTTTCATTTTATTAAATATGTCAAACCACAAAGTGATTGCTTTCTACGAAAAAATAATAATTCGAACTTATCTATAAAAATAACTATTAATCAATGAATTCAAGTTACTTATAGATTAGTAGTTGGCAGTGTGGCGGTATACCTAATGTGATACTCTGAGTAAGTGATGCCATACTTTTAAATATACAAATTATACCTATCAAAATAAATTATAACAGCATCTCGGACAATACCCAGAGATGACGTCAAAACTCATCCGGGACGTTTAGAGATCAGATGGTAATTAAGAACGATTAATCATATTTTTTAATAGTGAACTCCATCAGTCTGGAGCCAGTGGGACTATGACATCCCCAATGTTGTGAGGCTGAAGGTAGCGGGAAGGGAAGGAAATGAGTAAGAGAAAGGTTGTGAAGTACCTGGCGATTCAGATCCGGTTGCCAAACACGACTAAAACCATTTCAAATTACGTTTCGATTCTGAATGGTGGTCTTTCACCAGGGCGACACTTACAGTATCTGTATCTACCACTCGTGTCCCAAATATACCATATATTATCTTATTCGAATTATTATGTGTTATGTTATATGTGTATATATGTATTATGTGTTATGAAACATTGATTAAATAAAACTCAACCACGAAGGTCGTCGTATTTAACATTACTAAGTCATTTTTAAACGCTGTCGGGGTAAATAAAAAAATGTCTAAAGAAGTGAAGCCATCAGAGTGCCTATACCAACCCTGAAGTATGGCAGTGAGACACCAAACTGGCAGAGGAAGAATGAAAGTTGACTGAATGCTGTAGAAATGAGATTCCTGATGTGTGACTGTGTTAAAAATTTGGATATCCGAAAGAAATGCAAGGCTGATGTAATTAGATGGTGTGGGCATGTACTGTTGTGTTCAAAGTACATACCTGTATCTTTAAAACTATTTTTAATTAAAAACACCAAGAAAAGATGGTACTAGGTGAAATTCCTATCCACTTCCCCAAGTCTCGAGCTGAGTTGAAATGTATTACGTCGCAAAACGGTATACTGTAAAAAAATTATATACTGTAAAAAAACCTTCATATCAATTTTTAAAAGGTGTAGTTTCCTTCAGTCACATTTGGGATAAGTAAATAACATTTTAAAAACTATACAGTCAAACCTGGTTATAACGAGCACAAATGGACCAACCAAATTTGCTCCTTATAGCCATTACTCGTTAAAAACGTAGGAAGGTAAAAAAAGTACCTACCTACTAATATCGATATTTACATGAAAGCTTGCATATTATAAAGCAACACATTTCTTTACTACAAAAATCATGCTTAACTAACTGCGAAATGGTTTAATTTATGATTACACTAATAATAATAATTGTAAACTGTTCGCACAGTACTAGATAGAATTTTTTCTTAGAGCGACAACTATCGGGGATTATAAACCCTCCTTAACGTGATTTACGGAAAGTTCGCCGCCGTGCCGGTCGGGCGGTTTTCTTTGTCTTGTTTATGACATTATTCGACTGTTTCGAGAGTTGGGTTTTTTTTCTCCTACCCGGGCGTATTGAGTTGAAAATATTATTTGGACGTTATATCAGTGAAGCGACCTCGTTATAACCTCACACGATTGTGTGCAAATGAACCCGAACCAACATATCATCAAGTAATTGCTCATTATAGCCATTCCGTACAACATCGCTTCTTACGCGGTATTGCATGGAGATTGGGGCGAGAAAGAGGCCATTATTCATATGATGAAATTGAACAATTATTGAAAATGTCTTCATTAGAAAAGCGCAGGAAAGACTTTGATTTAATTTTCATTTACAAAATTATCAATTGTTTTATTGACTGACCTTCTCTGTTGCAACTTATCCAGTTCAACATTCCTTGCCGTAGACTCAGAAACAATGAATTGCTGTTCCTCAATCATCACAATACTAATTATAAGTATAATTCTCCACTGTCCAGAATGTCAAGACTTGTTAACTCAAGCCATGGTCTTGAAATTTTTGGTAGCAGTCTAAATGATTTTCGTCATTCTTTACGACTCTACCAAAACTTTGACGAGACCATGGCTTGGATGTTCTCTCTTATGTTTATTTTGCCTTATTTTTGTCATCGCTTCATTTATTATTATGTATGTGCTATCCCTTCTGTTTTGTATGCATTTTTGTAATTGGACTTAAGTCCGTTAATTTATAAATAAATAAATAAATAGCCGTGACCTCGCTATAACCGTGATCGTTATAGCCAAGTTCGAGTGTATATTTAAGGTTCCAGCGGATCTTCCGGGTGGAACGACCCCTGCGGGTGAGGCGTAGAGCCACCGGGACACCAGGAGCGCAGGCAGAGCGGCAGGTAGCCGGCTGCCACGGTACTCGTACGTAGTGAGTACGGCCGACCGGCGAACTTTCACCAGCCGCGAAGTAGGTTGGTCGCGCCGCCCGCTAACCTTGCCTCGGCGGATGGTTTCACCGCCTGACGTAAGACGCGGACCGACAATAAACAAACAAACAAGCCAACAGCTGAGAGGCCCCGACGGCGAACAGTGCACAGGCGGCACAGACACGTATACTGTACACCGCCGGAGGAAATCGACACGAGCCGCGCTATTGGGTGCATTGCGTACAAGAACACTGACGATTTTAGCTCGAAATCTTGAAGTAACGCTATATGGAGAGAGAGAGAGCTGATTCATTTTACCCAACCTATACAAATTTGAGATAAATCACTTTCTCCGGGTTTTTACGTCGTACACCATGAGAAAGAAAGAGACAACAAAATCTCCCAAATTATCACACCGCTTTAAAGTATTGTTAGAATGTTATTCGTGTCCCGCGTCTTCGTCGACTCCGCCCACACTTTATGATATTCGACATAAATTGACATAACTCAACGGTTTCTTAGGTTATAATGTTAATTATTATTATTAATATATTATGTTATATTTTTGTTTATAGCAATACTGTGAAAAAGGGGTTATACTACTAAACAAAAACATTATGTGCTATGAATAATAATAATAATAATATTTGGATGACTTGTTTAGCGCCGTTTTTGTGAAATTTTACCTCAAGAGCGCTGTACAGATCTTATTTTCTATTATTACATATTAA
Organism: Drusus annulatus; assembly: GCA_022651775.1. Taxonomy (NCBI): domain Eukaryota; kingdom Metazoa; phylum Arthropoda; class Insecta; order Trichoptera; family Limnephilidae; genus Drusus; species Drusus annulatus. The sequence goes on from JAGWCC010000686.1 coordinate 179,898, forward strand.
TTTCTAGTTAAAATAAGAAAATATATAGGAACATACTTACCTGGCAGGTCCCATCAGATAGACACTTATTAACTTAAAAGTATAATTGTGATTTAAAAAAAAAAAAATTTCGATTTAGGGCATGGGAGCGAAATTAAAAAATGACTTTCTGAATTTGTCGTACAGTACAGGATTTGGTTAAAACTTGAATATCTAAAGGTGATTCGTCGAGAGACAGATTATGTTGAGATTGTTTTAATGATTTTAAGGCTATGGATGTATAAATACCCTAGACCTAATCCTAGCCACGCCCAGATCTAACCGAGTCCGGAAAAACTCATAAAAACTGACTACAGTAGCGCTCTCTTGTATATTATTGAGCTCGAAATCGAATCAAAGGCAATGACGTTACAAATATATAGACACGTTGGGGCGCTCTCAAAGTAGCAAGCATAAATCACGCTAGTTGGTGTGCTCGGTGTTTAGCCCAATGTATTACTAAACTGTCACGCATCGCTCGAGGTCGTTTACTATATCTAATCGAATTACAAAAATAAGTGCCAAAATTCCCTCGTGTGTGATGAGAAAGTGTTTCAATTACACTGTAAAGACTACTAAAAGTCAAGGAATAACATTTTATTTCTAAGTACGCACAAATTACTGCAAATTACTTATTATTTTATACAACACAATTATCTCCATTGTTGGCCAAAATAATGACGTCTTCGCGTAAGCGAGTAAGCGAAGTGCTATCTTATTCTTACCAGAGCATTCAACGCTACTAGCAAGTACGGAACGCAGTCCGATCCCACATCTGTTTCGTTTATACACACATATTCTATGAATGTCTATCTATCGAAGAAAGACCAAAATTCCCGGGTTACGAATAACATGATAATATTTTTAAAACTCCCACTGCCTTCATAATAAGCGGAAGATGTTGCTTGTGCAATGATGGAGGAGGAGCTAGCAGAGGGATTGAACCTACGACGCCCGAACGGGAATCAGACGCGTTCGTCCCTTAGATGAATTTATTCGTCCACTCAGCTATTAACCGGTCTTCTTTTCTTTATAGTCATAGAATTCTTTTTAATATACCTTATCTTATTATATGTAGGGTGTAAATAATTACTTTCAGTTTATTTTGTTACACTACACTTGTACCTACACGTTTTTACGTTTTTTTTTATTACTATTAGCATCTATATAAATGAGTATATGCAAATACAAAATATGATGTAAGTATAAAAATGTTTACAGAATAACAGTTTAAATTAAAAAATGCATATTAATTATTATAATTTTAACACTCTTTGTTATTATTGTTTGTTTTTTCTTAGTCCTCCTTACTAGGGGGTCCCGTGCTCAGGCGGACTAGAGTTATGTAATTTCATGTCATCTAATTTGGTGCGTCTCCTATGTCGTTTTTAGGGCTGCTTTTAAGGTTATCTCATTGACTTCTTTCAGCCAGACTTTACATCTTGATTTGTACTCGTTCAACTTTTATATTCGTTTTATAACCGGCGGAAATATGTCGTGGAGTTTTGTTGCAAAATATGTAAAGTTTCTTTGTCCGAATGCGATTTTATAATATGGTATGTTTTTAATGTCGTTTTATACGATCTAGTGTCACGGATGCGTGGTGCAATGAGTCCAATTTATTTTTCCATTATTGATTTAATAATATTAAGTTTTTAACTTTATTTCACTATTTTGTAATAAGACCGGACCGGTTTCACCTTATACCGGATATATTCAGACTGGTACAATTTTAAGTAACATGGTCTTGTAAAATGGAGTTCCACCACGAATTGACAGTTTCAAAATTCAAATGCATCTGTTTTACTATCTTATATTCTATTTTTTTCATACTGGATTAATTATTATGGTAATCTACATTCAATTCAACTGCACTGCCATTATTCATCTCTTTGATTGTTTGGCGAATAACTGTATTTTTGTGATCTTTAAATAAATAAATTTCTTAATACATAGTTTCTGAATTTTATGCAGCATTTCGACTAAAATTACTTATTTTTTGCTGAATGAGATAACTACAAAATAGAGACATAGAACAAGGGGATATCGGTTCATTCGATATAAAAAATAAATATTTTTAAGCTCTTAAATTTCCCCCTCAAAATGTTCGAGTGTTGCGAAAAATATAGTTTATTCATTTATTTAACAAGATCTCATAAAAAACAGTTGTTCACCAAATACATTAAGAGATGAATGATATAAATCTATTGTAGATACATGCATAGTGTAAAAAAATAAATTAAACATTTATGTACATCTCACATACAGTCATGGTATTATATATCCAAAAGAGTTATATAAGTACAAAATGAAGCAGTGTGACGCACTGTATATGATATAATAACGCAAATAAGGTTAGCAATGAAAACCAAAAAAGATAATATATAAGAGAGGTTCATTCTTATACACATATTATGAGATAATCGTTGCCATACACTGTTATTTATTGCAATACTCTGTTATTTGATATATCCATTATCAAAAAAATGTTAAAATATTAACGTTGTTAAATAATATCCGATTTCTAGGGACAAATAACCGTTTTCCAACACTTCAGGATTGTTCTAATTCTCGATTATCCGATTGTCCCGCAATCCTATTAAGGTCGAATAATCGGAACTCCGCCGTAATTATCGTATGAAACGAGATGGCCTGAATATTTTTTTGTTATCTGCTACCTACTGACGACAGTTACTTTGTGTAGAATATTGTCATATCTTTTAGAACAGCATTCCAATGGTGTAGGTTACAGATTGTGTTGCAATTCTTCTGGTAGTTCCCAGAGTGGTAGATACTCTAAGTATTGCCCTGGTGAAGACCGCGATTCAGAATTGAACGTTACTTGAAATGGCTCTAGCGCTGTTTTGTGATCAGATTTGAATAGCCAGGTACTTTCCAACCTTCCTTTTAAATATCTCCCTCCCTTCTCGCCACCTTCAACCTTAAAAAAATACCCCAATTAGGGATGCCATAGTCTCACTGCGTCAAGACGGTTGGGAGCAATTGGGACTCTTGTGCGGTATGTAATTTTAAGTGAATTTTAATAAATTTCCACCGTAATTAAGGGCTGACCTAAAACGTTATTTGCACGCTTAGAAGCATAGTGAAACGAAAAATTCGCGAAATACCATAAAAAAACTATTATTTCCGAGTATACCTTCCATATTTGATTCTCTATGTGATATCGCACGTGTTCCGACAGCTGGGAGCCGATGGGAATATGGCACCCGGTTTGGGGATCTTTGTGAGGCTGGTGGAAGTGAAAAAAGATAAGATTATGTTTTGGAAAGAAATTACTACTACGCCTTAGGCCATTGCAAGTATTTTTTCTCTTTAAAATTGTGGTCTCCCAGCAGAGCGATACTTAAAGCATCATCAAATGCAAAATATATAAAAATATTTCCAGCATTAATTTTCACTTCTAGATAACACAAATTTAGAAAACCTATTAATAAATTTGCTCTAATGCCCTAAAATCGTACATTAAAAACGTTACAAATTTTAATATAATTTTGCCAATATCAAGTCCTTTGCAAAACTGTTTCTGTCTCCAAACTAGAAATAAATAAAATGATTATATTTATCTGAAGTGACCTGCCAGTCAATTATGTTTCGCATATTATCTCTGTACACAGTAAAAATAAATATTAATATGCCAAAGATTATATGTAGCTAGTAATATAAGGTAGCGCTTGTCAATAAAGATTTGCACAGCGCCCTTATGGTGATTTTTTATAAAAACGGCGCTATAAAAATCATCAAAATATTATTTTTATTTACACCAAGCTCACAATCTTAAATCACTTATCTACAGAGTTAACGGTAATAACCTCACAGATACAAACCGACACAAGCCCAGGTGCTTGACAATGTATCCCATCACCTGTCTCCTGTCAGTGTATCTTACAATGTAATTGAGTTCCCATTGCAATGAAGGTGCACCTTTCTCTTAGGTAAACTAAGATTGCAAACGCACTTTCCGCAATCAACTTCCCTCTAAGTTCCAAATCAAGAAATCTTACACAGCTTCTAAATTTTGGCATCATGATTTTCCGTAGGGGCATTAGTTTTTTTGTTTATTTTTTATAGTAAATACCGCACAAGAGTCCCAACTGCTCCCAGCCGTCTAGAGCCCAATTCCGGTATGTTGTGAGGCTGAAGGTAGTGTGGAGGTGAATGAGATGGGGAAGAGAAAGGTTGGGAAGTACCTGGCTACTCAGATCTGGTCACCAAACACGGCTATAGCCATTTTAAGCAACGTTTCGATTCTGAATGGTGGTCTTTCACCAGGGCGATACTTAGAACATCTACCGCTATGGAACGTTCCGCAAATATATTTTTTATTATTTCATATGAATTAAGACACATCTTAATTAAATAAAAGTTATTGGAGACCGTTATTTACCAACCTTTATCTTCTTCATCTCTTTCCCTCCCACACTCTCTTCAGCCTCACAACACGCCCCAATTACGACTGTCATGGTCCTACTGGTTTCATGCAGTTATGCGGACTTCATGTTCATGTTTTATGTCTAAACCGTTTGTAAAAGCTGACTTTGCACGTATTATTCCCTCTCTATCGGGCCGAATTAATAAATTACCGGAACACGTGTAAGAAGAATGACAATGGATTATTTCTAGTCAAGAATTATTACATATTATTTTTTGTATTATTATTGTAAGCATCCCATCGGTAGAGAATGCCTACAGTCAAGATACTACCGAAGAATAAAGGTATAAAATAATTTGCGATTTTAACGGTACTTTGATAAATTAATATTAGTACCGTCTTACTATTGAACTTGTTTTTTTAAGAACTCATAGCGTTAAAATTTATGGGTTTTTTTCACAAAAAAAGTTTTTAAAGTTAAATATCGAATGCAAATTTCACACAAGAGTCCCAACTGTTCTCAGTCGTCTAGAGCTAGTGAGACTATGGCGTCCTCGAGTGGGGTATGTTGTGAGGCTCAAGGAAGTGGAGAGGGGAAATACATCGTTATTCAGATCTGGTCACCAAACACGGCTAAAGCCATTTTAAGTACCGTTTCGATTCTAAATGGTGGTCTTTCGCCAGGGCGATACTTAGAGCATATACCACTCTGAGGTAAACATTAAATGAAAATTTTAAATACAATGATTAAAAAAATTAAAGAACCCAGGTAGGTACTGAGAGTATCCACAACTATTTGGTAAATAGTATCACCATTCAGAATCAAAACTTTGCGTTGCTTGCAATGACTTGGGCCGTGTTTGGTGAGCAGATCTGAATAGCCAACCTTCCTCTTCCCTATATCCTTCCTATTAGTTTCACAACGTAACCCAACTGAGAATGCCACTGTCCTACTTGCTCCTAACAGCTGAGACTCTTGTGTGGTATCAAAAGAAATTTTTTTTTTTTTTTTTTTTTTCAAAAAAGCATTTAAAGTTGGGATTATGGAAGGTTATAAAGTGAAAACACGGCACTCTCACGAACATCTCGCCTGCGGCGCATTTCAGGCTTGAGTTTTTCGGTATTGATACTAAAAAGCTACTCGTGCTCTAACCGAGAAAAAATAATTTAAATAAATGTCAATTTTTGGTCAGGGAAGTATTATTAAACACTTTAAAAAATGTTCCTTCTGTGTGTATCTTGGTATAGAAATATTAATAACAGTGAACTTACATAGCGTATTTTTATGATATATCACCTCTATTGCCTAACCTAATATAAAAAGAGATAATAATTTATAAAATATGCATACAAATTAAAACTATCCAAAATCATGATCGTCATCATAAATCATAAGAGAAAAAGGTTCAAATATAATATTGTAGATAAAAATAAATTAATGATTTCTGCAAAATTTAAATGATTTTATTAGGAAACTTAATTATTTTTTAAATTAGGTGTAGGTACCTAGATAATAAAGGGAAACATGATTGTAGATTTGATAAAAGTTCTGTTTACAAGCAATCATTCTACGTCCGGATATATCTTTTTTTTCAATGGTTGCGTGCTGCGATGTCAGGAAATTCGGTTTGATTGTTTGACAGTTGGATGTTGTTTTCGACAGTGATATTTGGTGCGTCTTTTTGTTGTTATTTTCAAATAAACATCGCTATAAAGCAATAAAACAATTAGTACAAAAAGATTTTATGAAAATTGTCATGACAAAGCTTTATGATCAACTTTTCAGGATATTCACTTTTGCTTTAGCTTATTTTTAGTCAGAATTTAAACAACAGATTACTGTATTAAATAGTACAGACACATACCAGACTATCTGTAAATTGGTCATATTAGCTTATCTCACAAACCTGTTGGCACCATCTATACATACTTAAATATGGTCTTAAAAAATATTCTTTGTTTTAATCTGTAAGTGGCTATTTTTATTTTTTTAACGTGAATACCGCACAAGAGTCTCAACTGCTTCCACTAGAGGACTATGACATCTCCAATGTTGTGAGGCTGAAGGTAATGAGGAGGAGAAGGAGATGAGGAAGGGGAAGGATGTAAAGTACCTGGCTATTCAGATCTAATCACCAAACACGGCTAGAGCCATTTCAAGCAACGTTTCGAATAGTTTCGATTCTGAATGGTGGTCTTTCACCAGGGCGATTCTTAGAGTATCTACCACTCTGTATATTTAAAATTGTCTACCTAGCTATGGTTTTCACTTGACTCATTCATTTACCAGATGGAAAATACTTCTTTAAGAACAAAGTGGTTTAATTTTTTTGGTGCATTTTCAAGTCAAATGTCTATTAATAAACTAAAATTTAATTTAGTTACACTGTTTCTTCATAAACAACTTCGAATTATTCCACACTCCAGTCCAATACAAATACAGGGAACTGATATCATCACTTTTGAAAAAAGACAATTTTATTATGATTATTATAATCAATATTTGTTTATATACTCCCTTATGGGCTTTTATATAACTGTGCTATAAATGGTATAAAATAATAGTGATTCAGAAATAACATGAAGTGAATAATCAGCACACAAAAGCATAACTAAGGTACTCAAGATATTACAGTGGAATAAATTAACATTAGTATTTTTGTAATAGGTATGCTATGACAGCTTTCTTGTAACCTCAGAGACATAATATACAAGAGGGAGCACTGCTGTAGTCAGTTTTTATGAGTTTTGCCGAACTCGGCTAGACCTGGGCGTGGATAGGACTAGGACTAGGGTATTTATACATTTGTTCATAGCGCATGTCGACATAATGTTTTTGTTTATTCGTATAACCACTTTTTTACAGTATTGTTATAAACAAAAATAAAAACCGTTGAGTTATGTCAATTTATGTCGCATTTCAAAACGTGTAGGCGGAGTCAACAGAGACGCGGGACACGAAGAACATTCTAACAATACTTTAAAGTGGTGTGATCATTTGGGAAATTTTCGCAAATAAATTTTATTTAATGAATATGTGTTATAACACATTTAATTCATGTAAAATAATATATAGTATATTTGCGGCACGCCCTGGTAAAAGACTACCATTCAGAATGGAAACGTTACTTGAAATGGCTCTAACCGTGTTTGGTGACCAGATCTGAATAACCAGGTACTTCCCAACCTTTCCGTTCCTCATCTCCTTCCTCTCCCTACTACCTCTAGCTTCACAACATACCCCTATTGGGGATGCCACAGTTTCACTGGCTTTAGACGGTTGGGAGCAGTTGAGACTCTTGTGCGGTATTCATGTAATTTTTTTAAATGAGAGGATGTATGAATGTGAACAAACCAAGGAGTGTGTGCCAAGACAGAGTTGTATGGATGTCCGTCCTCTCTGCCTACCCCTGCGGGGAAACGGCGTGATGGTTAGTTAGTTAGAGTTAACTTTTTTTTTCAAATCCAACCAGATTCAGATGACTTTTATATACTTTTGTAATTTTATTGTAAAACTAAAAACGCTTTAAAGTGCTCCGGTGTAAGCTTCCAAAATAGCGCTTCAGCCCTTTTGCCTTTCCTGCGACGATATGTCAAGAGATATATGTGAAACTCAATTCCACATTCATTTCCAAATAATTCCAAACAATGGAGGGAATGATGCAATCATTTTGATTTACATAATGTGATTGCCATTGAGAACAGAGAGTGAACGTGCCTATGTGCACGTGTCTGTGGCCAACATTATTATAAAATTCACAAAATTGATCGCTGCCATGAAACAATGACAAGACCTTAGAGTACATAGAGTGGTACCTATCCAAGGCATTGTAGTCAGTTTTTGATGATTTTTACCGGACTCGGCAGACCTGGGCGTGGCTAGGAGTTGGGTATTTATACATCCATTCATAGCACATATCGACATAATGTTTTTGTTTATTCGTAAAACCACTTTTTCACAGTATCGTTGTCAACAAAAATAAAGCGTATAACCTAAAAAAATCGTTTATATGTGTCGAGTTTAGAAGCATATCAAAACATGTGGGCGGAGTCCCCGGAGACGCGGGAGACCAAGATCAACCTCACAGTACATAAAAGCGGTGTGTTATTTTTGTTGTCTCTTTCTCTCTCATGGTGTACGACGTAAAAACCCGGAGAAAGTGATTTATCGCAAGTTTTAATATTTAATTTAAGAATATATGTAGTCTTGTACTTACTTGAACCCAGTGGGGGTCCGTGACCTATCTCATGGGGAATTCAATCAGGAATTGAAAAAGCGAACAAAAAAAAATGCTTTCTCTTAGTGAAACCAGAAAACATTGCAACAAATGAGTGAAGTGTATCTTTTTTTCAGCCTCAAAAACCATTTCGATATATATATTTTTTTAACCTTGAATACCGCACAAGAGTCTCAACTGCTACCAACCGTGAGCCAGTGAGACTATGGCATCTTCAATTGGGGTATGTTGTGAAGCAAAAGGTACTGGGGAAGGGAGGGATATGGGGAAGAGGAAGTTTGAAATGTACCTGGATATTCAGATCTAGTCACCATACACGGCTAGAGCCATTTCAAGCAACGTTTCGATTCCGAATGGTGGTTTTTCGCCAGGGCGATATTTATACTTAGAGTATCTAACACTCTCATGATTTATATAGCGCCGTTCTTGTAAAATATCAACCAAATGGCGCTCATCAAATTGACTAACTTCTTTTGAAGTCAGGTACATCAGAGTATCTACCACTCTGGAACGTGCCGCATATTTACTACATATTGTTTTTAATTAATTAAATGTGCTATGACACAAATCAATTAAATAAAACGCCGGGTTTGAACCCGCGACCTCTGCATTCGCAATCGAGCATCTTACCACTAAACCACGAAGGCAGTCCCTAGGTCTAAAGGAAAATTTTCGAAACTTCACATCACTGAATCGCTGATACCGCGATGTGACATGGCCACAAGATCTCACAAGAGCTGCGCACCCCGGTTACCTAGTATATAGTCAAGGTTAGAAATTTAACCATTTGTTTTGTATATGAAACTATTTCTTATGACGGAAAGTCCATAGGTGCAGAATTCATTTAGCACGTATGGATTCGTTTCCGATTGATTTCGGACGGGTGTGTTTTTTTTTCACAGAATTTTAATGACGCACTGTAAAGGTGGGTGGTAACCTCGGAGTAAGAATAACTATGGAGAAAGAGCTAATCTGTTTTACCCAACCTAAAAAAAATGCGATAAATTACTTTCTCCGGCTTTTTACGTCGAATACCGTGAGAGAGAAAGAGACAACAAAATTTTGGCAAATTTTCACACCGCTTCAAAGTATTGTAACCATGTTCTTTTACTCGTGCGTCTCTCGGGACTCCGCCCAAACGCTTTGATGTGCAACGAAACTGAACATAACTCAACGGTTTTTTAGGTTATATGGTATATTTATTTTTATAAGAATACTGTGAAAAAGGTGTTATACGAATAAACAAAAACATTGTGTCGACATGTGCTATGAATGGATGTATAAATACCGTAACCCTAGACTTAGCCACGTTCAGGTCCAACCGAGTCAGTAAAACCGAGTAAAAACTGATTATAGATCGATCTACAGCGTTACCCCTTGTATATTATTGCTCTAAGGTGGTGTCATTATGGTAGAAATTTGTTTTATTTTACTGTATTTTAAAGTGATTTCATTAGACAAATGTTCGTTAGTGAACCAGACTAGAACTAGTTTATACTAACAAATACGTATAGTGTAATTAAGACTTGACATTGACAGTGGGAATAGCTAGATTGCGAAAATGCTTTTAACTATAAAATAACACGCTTGATTTATTAATACATGTTCATTTAATCAATTGATAATTAAGATAATAAAATGAAATAATAACTTTGTATAAGACTAAAGATTTTATTTTAATTTTTATGACTGAACGGTTTCGCTTAGCCTAAGCATCATCACGGTCCAAAATTAAACTATTAAGATACTCTAAATATCGCCCTAGTGAAAGACCAACATTCAGAATCGAAACGTTGCTTGAAATTGTTGCTTGAAGACAAGATCTGAATATCCAGAATTCCTCTTCCCCACCTCCTTCCCTTCCTCACTACTTTCTGCTTCACAACATACCCTACAGTGGTAGTATCGCCCTGGTGAAAGACCACCATTCAGAATCGAAACGTTGCTTGAAATGGCTTTAGACGTGTTTGGTGACCAGATCTGAATAACCAGGTACTTCTCATCCTTCCTCTTCCCCATCTCCTCCCCCTCCCAAATACCTTCAGCCTCACAATATACTTCAATTGGGAATACCATGGTCTCATTGGCTCCAGACGGTTAGGAGCAGTCGGGACTCTTGTGCGGTATTCACTGTAAAATATATATCTGAAACTTATTTTTCTACAGTTTCACAGCGGAAGCCTTTCCACCTGCCTGGTTACCAATAATATCTTCGGTTCCTTATGTTATTGAATTCAATATAATTACATGAATTGACCCGGACCAGCGCCCAATAAAATCTGTACATGTTTCAAGTGCACAACTCTAATCGGCAGGGCCGGTCGTCTACGTCTGCGTTGAGTTTCAAGATCGCCACCAACGCCTTACTAGCGGTGTGACAGAACTCTTTAGAATTTTAGAAATAGGCAAACGCGAGCGCAGCAATACAACTTTCGCTCACTTTGTCAACTAGCGTGACACTCTCGTGTGGTCTTCACATAAAAAATACATGCATTTTCAGTGTGTTGTTACTTGATGTTATAATTTGACTTCAAAATAAGCATGCAGATTCAACGACCGTGTCAAAACGGTAATCTTCTTGACACTCGATACCAAGGTCGAGGGTTCGAGACCTGACATGTGCAAATAAAATTAGATATTTTTTGTACAACTAATTTCACAAATTTCAGAATTGAAAATAAATCATAAATAAAATGTTTGCACCACTTCCATAGTAGAAAATAGTTTCAGTCTTGCCCTGTCAAGAGCTCACCATTCAAAATCGTAATGTTTTTGAGGTTGTTGTAGGAACTCTTTTATAAATATTTTTTTATATTTTATTTTATATGTGCAAAAACAGTTTTACACCAATACATTGCAAAAAACACAAAAAATGGTAATCATAATTACACAAAGATAAAGGTAAAAAGAAGTTAAAAAACAAAAACAAAAACTACATAATAAAGTTAAAACTTAATGGCTAGTTCTTGCTTTAACTTGTTATAGCTCATGTGAAAAATATCCAAATTTCCTGCGAGGCAGTTAATTAACCTAGTTAGTCTTCCCAGGGGCATCAACATTGGTAAGTTAGTTCTGCACCTCGGAAGAAACAGAAGCCTGTGTTGGCGGCCTCGCGTGAAATTATCAGGGACATAAAATTCAATTTCCGCCAGGATGTCAGGTATTAATAATACATTATTCAGGAGTTTATGAGCAAAAAGCAGTAACGCTATATCCCCTCTCGAACTAAGGCTGCAGATACCCAGCATTCCCGAGATAAACGCTGTTGGAAACAGCCATGGGTAAAAACCAAACTATATCATTTAAAGGAACCGTTTGAAATTCTTTTGAATTTTCTTGACCATTAGTACATAGGCGGTGTCCTCTGGCCCCCATACCTGAGATCCACTCTCGAAAATGTTACGCACTAAGCTAAAGTTAAGCAGCGTTATCACTGCAAGATTTGTCAACCCCTTTGAATTATGAAGGACAAAACATAACATCTTTGTGGCTGATTTGCAGATCTTCAATGTGATTATGAAACGTTAAACGAGCGTCAAATACTGTCCCCAAGTCCTTACAAGTAGTCGTATGCTTCAGAGACGTACCTTTCATTTTATTTTTTATTACAATATTCTAACTTGTGGCACTATTGTTTTCGTCGTAAAACATTTTCACTCTTTAAAACGAATCAATTTGAAGTGTTAGGTGGCGCCAAGAGATTTTGCATCAGATGACGTCACACCTTTGTCAATCTCGTCCGCGACGACATCCCGGGCGGTTATCCATGACGCCAGAACCGAGGCGGAGCTTTTAGATGTGTTGTTTTGTGTAGAATTTTCGTGATCGATTTATCAATTATTCCAAAAATACATAAATATACAATACGTGTATATTCAAAATCAACGTTTGTTTTTTTTATATGTTTTTGAATTAATATATTTTTTCATTAGAATTCCTCATATTTCTGTTCACAAATTTATATTTTAATGTGTGTCGATGAATTAAGGATACAACATAATTATTTTAATTACTAGTTTTGACACACTGTCCGATTGTCCTAGACACGCCTTTTCCAATTGGTTGTCTGTTTTTTTTTAAATGTATTCAAACGTTGAACACGCACCTGTAAAAAAACGTTTCATTCCTTCAAAGGGCGACTACGATTATTACTTTTAGGACACCCAGGGAGTTCTGAACGAAAATTACGTAATTGAGGTAAATTTATGAATACTTCAGTATTTCGTTAATAAGTGTCCATTTTCTTAAACACAGTATTACAGGAATCTCTGGTAACTCATACTCTAACTTACATAACGTATGCTTATATAACGGAATGCATCATGTAAACTGAATATCGTGAGCATTTATTACGAAGACTATGAAATTACAGAAAAAATATTGAACATTTAAATCATGCATTACTAGCAAGAACAAGGAATAAAGTCTAGAAAGAATAAATAATAAATACAGATTTTATGTGAGAAGTTGGAATTCCTTGACGTTTACTATCCCGTTAATTTATTCATCATTTATTGATCATAAGTTAGATCACATTATGATAGCATGCTCCAATATGATGATACGCATTTATAAATTATTTTTTATCGCTTGGAAATTTTATCAGTTAAATCTGTTATTTTTATTTATTTGGTTAGCATGCGAGAATGTAAATTCTTTGGATTGAACGTTAGAAAGTTTGACCAATTAACAAGTAATAAGGGCTAATTCAGAATAAGAAATATTGCTTATTAAAAAAAATATATCGGACACTGTTCTGTCTTGGCACACACTACTTGCTTCATGCACTTGCATGCACTGTCTTATACGTAATTACTTTGACTCTTAACACTAACGAATACATGAAAAGAATATATGATGCGAAAGTGAATGGAAGAAGAAGTCGAGGACGCGCGAGAAAGACGTGGCACGATCAAGTAAATCAAATACTTGAATCGGGTCATGTGAAGAGTCAGAATAACAGAAGAGTATGTATGAATTCAAATGAAGCAAGGAGTGTGTGAGAAGACAGAGTTATATGGCGGTCCGTCCTCTCTGCCTACCTCTGCGGAGAAACGTCGTGATGATTAGTTAGTTTATTTAACACTAACCGACTCAAGTACTACGACTTTTTCTGGATAAATAATAGGTATATCATTATTATATAGTTAGTAGCTGATTGCACAAAGGCGTTGGATGCCCATTCAGGCCTCGAAAAACGATTTTAACCTTTTCACACGTGTGTGTTAAAATCAAACGTAGGTATGATCCGAAGGGGGGTGACGTAGTTGCCCCATTAAACCTTGCTTATGAAAGCGTTTTCATGGCATAACCTTAGATAATTTGTTTTGGCAATACTTAGAGAGAAGGAAATCCATAATATTTCAGTAATCTTTACCTTAGATATCACACAAAACTCTCGTCTGGGGTGACATTATAAACCCTTCCGAAACGCAAGTTTTAATACGAATTTTGTACAGTGTCTAAATAGTTTGAAAATTTTGGTAGAATGGTTTTTTGGACCCGAATTTGTTACTTGATGAAATGCTTTACTTTTTCTGTTATTATTGATGGACTCTTAAATTGTGTAAAATACAATCATAATTTTTACGTTTTTGTTGACATAATATGTAAGAGTGGTAGATACTCAAGATAAATGGTAAGTATCGCCCTGGTGAAAGATCACCATCCAGAATCAAAACGTTGCTTGAAATGGCTTTAGCCGTGTTTGGTGACCAGATCTAAATATCCAGGTACTTCCCAACCTTCCTCTTCCCTATCTCCTTCTCCTCCCCACTACCTTCAGCATCACAACATACCCTATTTCGGGATGCCATAGTATCACTGACTCTAGACGGTTGGGAGCAGTTGAGACTCTTGTAAAAATATATATTTAAAAAGGGCACACTTTCAATCTATCTCCGTTCTATATTAAAATCTTGTTCCAAGTCTTGTTAATATTATTGAAAATGAAAATGTGTTGACTTTAGAAGTGACAAACACTCTACTTCTTGGCGACACGACTTTCTGAAATAAGTGGCGCACAGGTAAATAACGATTTCGGAATCGAACCCGGTCGAGCAAAGCGCATTGTGCCATCCGCCAGTTCTCTCCAAACACACGGCCACTACTTATTTACACGCAAGAAGTAAAGTAGTGCAAACCGTTTTCTTCTAATAGCCGGACCGATTGTTCGGATGTCAACTACTGTCGACCTAACCTCAAATTTAACTACACACCGTGACCTTATTCTATAAGCGACGCCTGAATTTTGTACAAATAATACACTTACCTTGGAATCATTAACAATGCTTTTGAAGGTACTCTGTGTTTCACTCGCATTGCGTTAAAAACGTAGTGTCGCCTGTACCTACCTGACTGGTTAGGCAAACTGAGAGTTTTACAAAAAAACATAATATTTGTATATTAATAAACCTGTACATTGGTCATAAACTTGGTATCTATCCAAGGCAGTGTAGTCAGTTTTTGATGATTTTTACCGGACTCGGCGGACTAACGCTAGGGTATTTATAGATCCATTCATATCACATATCGACATAATGTTTTTGTTTATTCATATAACAACTTTTTTATAGTATTGTTATCAACAAAAATATAGCATATAATCTAAAAAACCGTTTAGTTGTGTCAAGTTTAGTGGCATAATAAAAAATCTGGGCGTAGTCCCGCGGTGACCCAGGAGCCCAAGATCATCGCGACAGTACATAGAAGCGATGTATTATATTTGTTGTCTCTTTCTCTCTCATAGTGCACGACGTAAAAACCAGGAAAAAGTGATTCATCGCAAGTTTGTTAGGTTGGGTAAAAATAATTAGCTCTCTCTCCATACATTGTTACTCCAAGGTCATAAACTATTATAAATAATTTTCTTCCTTAACCTCTAGTGTGCTGGAGGTGCCAATAGTCACCGGGCATTCATCATTATCTTTTCAGAAGTTTTCATCTTTTAAAACCTGCTGTTCGAATATTCAAACGAACCGTAATCGCTTGTCAACAAAATAATCAATCCAAGTTAAGTTCGATACAAGTCGACTAATACATATGTGAAGTTTGCTTGCGTCAGTACGGCTGAAAAAACTCGATTTTCAAAGTGACATTACTTTTTATATTTACAGGAAAACACAGCCACACGAAAATACAATAAAACGACAAACAATCTTTACATTTCTTAATCAATTTTTTTTTTTGTGACGTGAGGGAGAAAAAAACAATTATCCGAATATAAGTAGATATTTTATACAAACCACTTATACCATTATTATTTTATACTCGTACATAAACACACTATCTGAAAAGATAGCAGAATCGACAAAAACGTCATTATGTAAAACACAAATGAGTTTTACGAAATTACAGTCAGCAAGGTACGACGGATTTTGTACCTTGCGGAAATTCGGAATTTCAGAAGTTAAGAGATCTAGGAATTTGATTAATTCATCAACGACATTAAGTATAAATCATTTAAAATTATGGGTTTTTTATTGAAAGAGTATGTAAGTCATTCATGAATTCTCAATCAAGTGTAACCTACAACGCATTAATTAGAAGTTTATGCTACATGAATATCAAAGCTTTATTTGGAATACACATTACAGCAAAAATGAAAACATCACTAAATCTGCTATGATCAAGAAATTTTAAGACGGTTATCTGTCAAATGTGGTGTACGTGACTATATTTGATCGTACGACGTACGTCTCGAATAAACAGAAAATGAGATGGTAGATGATTGATTTAATATGTCCACATAAAATAATACACGCTCACCTCGACACAACTTTTATGTTGGCAGTCATAACAAATTTCATCTCAACACGTTAAAAAATATTATTGCGTTTTTGGCCCTCTGTGTCGACTGTCATCAATGGATGACTGCAAAATCAGATTGGATATGTTGTGCTGATATTGATATGTATAACTTAAAAAAAACTCTTTTGCTATTGCTAAAACATGTAACACAATAAAGAAGTCAATACCACCATTCCACGTTATTTTGAAATATCTTATATAATAATTATATTCTCGTAGAAAGCAATCACTTTGTGGTTTGACATATTTAAAGAAATGAAATAATAACTTTGTATAAGACCGCGAATATTATTTTAGTTTTTATGAATGACCGGTTTCGCTTAGCCTATGCATCATTAGGGTACAAAATTAAACTAAACAACAAAATACAAAGTGGCCGGTTATAAATACATACCGAGGGACAACAAAATATAAAATAAAATAACAAAACAATGAAAAATCAATAAAAATTAAATTACAGCAAAGGAACGGAGAGAAAGAGACGGATAATATGAATTGAAAGAGACAAAAGGTCAACTGAGTAGGTGATTAAAGAATAATGATAAATTTTATACAGTTTACAACAAATATACCTAATATTGGACTACTGGACAAATTTATTAAATGTTTTTCTTTTGTTATTTTATTTTGTATTTTGTCCTCCCTCTGTATGTATTTATAACCGCACACTTTGTATTTTTTGTTTACTTTAATTTTGTACCCTTAGCGAAACAAGTCGGTCATAAACTTTTAAATAATATTCGTGGTCTTATGCAATGTTTAAAACACTTCTTTGAAATACTTTATTTTATATTATATTCTGCTATTTTCTTTTACTCTTTTCTGATTGGTTGTGTCATCTTCTGCTGTTTTCTTTCCTCTATATTGGTCACCTATTTGTATTTACATTTTATTTTGTAGCTAAGTTTTTATAATCGGATTGTTCTCTTGCACGTATGAACAACTCGAAAAATCCCTCTAACTAAAATAAATAAATTACATCTATTATCTTCTTGGGTTTCTACGTGGGGTTATTTATCGAGTTTTTCCGTCTTATAATATATTCATCGAGAAGGAAAAAATAATACTATTTGTTGGAAAGCATATATTGTGACCTCACAATTTGTTTTCAATATCTCCGTTGTTAAATGAAATAATAACAAACATTGTCATTTGCTGGATGGTAAAATAGTTCGTGACAACTAAATAAAATGCTTTTGGATTTGTAGAGCGAGAATTTAAATAATAATTATTCAAATGAGGTTTTCAATGCGTGCTGTTGAAATAATGAACACCATATTCAGGAATGAGGTGCATGGAGGTATTGATTTCAATGCATACATATGTCTATGAATCTAGTATTCTAGCTCCGAAGCACAATGGTCTACGCATTTGTATTTGAGTCAAGAAGCTATGGGGTTTAATCATGCTGCAACGTTTCATTTGACTTAAACTTACCATCTGATGTTGATTGTCAAATTTAATTAGCTTTACAAACATGTTCAGCTCCCGTAGGGAAAATTAAAATATAAATCAATTTCTTATTAAAGGGGTATAATCTATGTATTTCCACCGACTAAGGAAATTTGTGAGGCGGAAGAAATTGAGGGAGAGGAAGTACAATAGGTAGAGGAGGAAGTACAAGAGGAAATACAAAATTAGGTAGGAGAGGCACGAATGAGAAAGGAAATCAAGTATATTAAACTTCGCAACCTTACTCTTCCCCATCTCTTCACCCTCCACATTACCTTCAGCCTCACAACATGCTCTAATTAGGAATGGCATATCCTCACTGGCTCTAGAAGGTTACGAGCAGAGGTCGCGGGTTCAAACTCGGCGTGCGCATTAAAACTTTTATTAAATCAAAATGTGTCATAGCACATTTAATTAAAACAAAATAATATATTGTATTTTTTCGGCAGGTTTTAGAATAGTAGATACTCTAAGTATCGCCCTGGTGAAAGACCACAATTCGGAATCGAAACGTTGCTTGAAATGGCTGTAGCCATGTTCGTTGACCAGATCTCAATAGTCTGGTACTTACCAACCTTTCTCTTAGACATATCTTTGCCCTCCTCACCACCCAATTGGGGATGCTATAATCTCACTGGCTCTAGAAGGTTAGAAGCAGGTGAGGTATTTACTGGAAAAAAAGTTATGAAAAGGTATCTCCTCAGAGCAATAATATAGAGAAGGGAGCGCTTCTGTACTATCTGTAGTCAGCATTGACGATTTTTGCCTGACTCAGCTCTAGACCTGGGCGTGGCTAGGACTAGGGCTAGGGTATTTATACATCCATGCCTAGCATAGTTTTTGTTTATTTGTATAACTACTTTTTCACAGTATTGTTATGAACAAAAATATAGCATATTACCTAAAAAACCATTGAGTAATGTCCAGTTTCGTCGCATATCAAAACGTGTGGGCGGAGGCACCGGAGACGCGGGACACGAAAAACATGCTAACAATACTTTAAAGCGGTGATAATTCGGGAAAATTTGTTGTCTCTTTCTTTCTCATGGTGAACGATGTAAAACCCCGGAGAAAGTGATTTATCCCAAATCTGTATAGGTTGGGTAAAAATAATTAGCTCTCTCTCTATATTGTTACTTGAAGTCTCTCTCCATATATTGTTTTTCCAACGGTATCTCTTTACCAGTTATGCTCACAGAAGAGTGTACAATATATATGCGTTAAGTGCGAGTCTGTTTGCTCAAAGTAAGCACATTTTTCCTCACTTCTGCTAAAATCGATCATTCACTTTCTAATCATGTTTTTTTTTCTTTAATAGAGAAAATCATTTCACTGACCCGTCTGCCGGTGAGAAGTCGAAATTTCATGTTTAAATTGGCGTACATCACAGGTCTAGGAATTGTCTGTACAGTGGTCGTGCTATTGTATACGATTGGCGTGGTTGTATTTATTATTATGCTGGTAGAAAACTGCATAATAGCAGTGAATACATCACTTACAGTGTATTTGTACCAAAGACGTGACAAAATCAATACAAACTGCGCCCCACCCTTATGTCAGCTAGCTCCCTATTTAAAGGGAGACCCCCCAAAAATAATACGTTATATGTCCTTATTGACGAATACTTGAACAATATCAATATGACACCGAAAAGAGAGTTAGATAATCAATAATCTTATCAAAAATGTTGATATCTACAGATATATAAGTCAAACTTTGTTATAACGAGCGCGAAGGGACCAAATAAATTTACTCCTTATAGCCATTAGTCGTTAAAAACGTAGGGTAGGTAAAAAAAGTACCTACCTACTAATATCGATATTAATACCAGGGTATGAAAGCTTTCATATTATGAAGCAACTCATTTTTTTATTACGAAAATCATGCTTAACTAACAACGAAATGATTAAATTTATGATTACACTAATAATAAAATGTACGCACAGTACTGGATAGAAATGTTTCTTAGAGCGACAACTATCGGGGATTATAAACCCTCCTTAACGTGATTTGCGGAAAGTCCGCTGCCGTGCCGGTCGTGCGGCTTTCTTTGTCTTGTTTATGACATTATTTGACTGTTTCGAGAATTGGGTTTTTTCTCATACCCGGGCGCATTGAGTTGACAATATTATTTGGACGTTATATCAGTGAAACGACCTCGTTATAACCCCTCACGATTATGAAAATAAGCCGAAACGCCTCGAACCACCATATCATTAAGTATTGCTAACCTAACCTAACCAAGTTTGACTGTATATATATATATGTATCGTCGACGGAAAAAACAAAAGTACTGAAGTGCCACTATGCCACACCAGAGAACTGTAAAGTTTTTTTTACAATAAAATTCATAAGTCTTCAGTACCTGGTTGGATTTAAAAATAAAAGTTAACTCATGCATCTCAACACTCTCACTAAAAAAGTCCCAAACTTTTTTCGCTCGAGTCTCAAGCCTTCTTCCTAAATCATAAATATATTTAAGATGGCCGAAGCGCCACAAAAGTCTTCAGAATCAAACAAGACTTAAAGCTTATGATGCAGAAAAAAATCCGATCAAAACTGCATTTTTGACTCATTTTTGACCAAAGTGTCGCTTAAACCCTTTTGCCTTTCCAGTGACGATATATACATGGTGTCCGAAAACTCACGGTACAAAGGGAAAATTTATGAATCTACATTACATTTAGAGTCGATTGTGTTATTTTTTTTTTTGATTTGTGCTTTTATTTTCGAGTAAGCCACGTCCGAATTTGTTTTTCTTTGGCCAAATTTAAAATATTCGCTCGCTACCGGGTTCAATCCGGGTTTATTGTATTTTAAGATTGGTGGAATAATAGAGATACAGTTTTTCCAAGCGTTGAACCGTAGACCCGACTTGTAAAATGATAGTTTGTTAATTCTAAAGTTGCCGAAAAAATTGAACTGTTTATTATTTAGGTAGATAACTCATTTTTCTTTAATTTAGGTTCTCATTTTTTTCTTTTTTAAACACGGCCAAAGCCACTTCAAGCAACATTTCGATTCTGAATGGTGATTTTTCACCAGGGCAATATTAAGAGTATCCACCTCTCTAGAACGTGCCGCAATTATACTTTTTTTTTTTTTAATTAAATGTTATGATCAACATCGTTTTTTTCTTAGAATCGAAAGATGTCTCAATAAAAATAACGTTTTAAAAACTGACTCAAAAACTGACTTAAACTTAACAAAAAATAAATAATAATAGGTATATTTCCCATAAACTCATTTAATTTCTCATTATTCTTTGATCACTTTCTCAGTTGACGTTTTGTCTCTTTTATTTCATATTATATGTCTCTTTCTCTCTGTTTCTTTGTTATAATTTAAATGTCAATCTATTATTATCTCACTGTTCGCTTATTTTATTTTATATTGTGTTGTCCCTCTGTATGTATACATAACCGCACACGTTGTAAGTTTTTGTATAGTTTAATTTTGTACCCTGATGGCTAAGATGGTCTTATACAAAGTTATTATTTCATTTTTATTACAATTCTTTTATTTGTTTCTAGTTTATTGAATTTTTTTATCTACATATCCATGCATTTCTAGCCGAGAATGTCGTATCGTACAATAATTCATTTTACTGCGTTAGTTCTACTCTGACCTAGATACCCATTAAACATAGTCAACATTTAAAAAAATATGAAGAAATAATATAATAAAATCTAGGTGATCTGTCTTGCCACCTTTGTTATCTTGGTCCACATACTATAAGAATAATGATAATTGTCAAACAAAGGTGTTTATTTTACGTACCAGGAAATTATATTTTTATTAAAATGTCACAACAGCGGAAAACATAATGAAAATATTGCAGAGGTAAACAAGATCTAATGGGGTCAATAATTATTAATTAAATAATTTCAAGACGTAATGAATATTATGACAGAATAACGGCTTCCTTAGAATACGTAAAGATCTATGCATATCATCGCTGGAAAGGCAAAGGGGCTTAAGCGACACTTTGGTCAAAAATGAGTTAAGTATGCAGTTTTAATCAGTTTTGTTTTCTGTATCGACTGCACTAACTCGCATTTGATTTTAAAAACTTTTGTAGCCCTTAAATATATTAACCGTTTGGGGGAAAGCTTGAAACAAGCGACACAAGATAGGAACTTTTTTGGCTTTTTTACTCAGTGAGGGCTTGAATTACCTATTATTTTTAAAATCCAACCAGGTACTGAAAACTTATGAATTTTAATGTAAAACAAAATAACTTTGAAGTGCTCTGGTGTAAACTTGCGCTTCAGACCTTCTGCTTTTCCGGCTACGACATGACTTTGTGTCGACGTTTTATGATTTTAAAATTAATTTGTGAGATTTACCAGGGGCCCCAGCACGAAAAATCTAAATAGATTTTATCGACATTTTTTTTTGCTTATCCCAAGACAGGCTTATTTCTGGGCAGTAAAAAAATGTATGTTACTAGTAAAAAAATGTATGTTCAAGTAAAATAATAAATAAATAAATTTGGAATCGTTCCCAAGCGTGACTGCAGATCGACAGTGAACAAACGACAACTCACGTCGACCGTCGACTAAACATGCTTAATTTAGTCGATGGAAAATTTCGTTTGTTCGTTGGCGATCTGCAGTCGGGCTCGGGAACGATTCCAAATAACGACATTGTCGATTAATCCATACGGATTTTTCGTGCTAGTGCCCCAGGTCAGGGTATTGTGAAATTGATTATTTAGTTAGAGGCACTTTACAAAAGAGGTTTGTGGCATATAAAGTATCTTTTCACTAATATATATCGACATGGAAAACTTATGTTGAACATATGTATTACATCCTTACATTAATTTCCTTGTACCTAAAATATTCATTTTTCACTTTAAAAAAATAAATATCGACACAGTTTTTGCTGGCAATATTTAACATAATGTAATCTAATGAATATTTATAATATTCAATCTTTAAGGTTTCCAATAAATATTTTGACGATATGACTTATCACCACCACTAAAACATGTTGGTAATAATAATAACTATGGTTTTGAGCAATTTTGTGACAGTTCACCTCAAGTGCACTTTAAACTAAACTACCAAACCTAACATAAAAACTAGAAAATAATATATAACAGATATGTATGCAAATTAAAACAAACGAAAGTTATGAAAAAAACATTCAATATCGGTATAGCAGTGCATGTGTACACCAAAACATTAAAAATCAATTTACTAGAATATAAGGGTGTTAAAAAAAACAGATGCAATATAAGTATAAAAATAAACAGATTGGTTAAAACAAAGAAAAGGAAATAATATTGATACAGTTAACGTGATGGTATCTAAAAACATCAATATCAGAGTATTACAAGGTAATGATTATATATATATATATATATATATATATATATATATATATATATATATATATATATATATATATATATCGTATTGTAAAAAATGTTTAACAGTGCCAGTGCCTCTTCCTGTGTCAACTGTGGTTAGAGGTGCATTAATGAGAAGATAATCTTTTCTACCCGGTGACCGGGCTGCCTTTTGCTAGGCTTAAAAACATTACAAATTTAAACAGAAGAAATAATACAACGTGTTATGCACAGCAGAACTACAAAATCGTTTTTGATTTTATGAAAAACTATAAAAATTATTTGTGATATCTTAACAGAGGAAAAAATTACTTCAATACGTGACGTATAGCAAAAATCATTTCATAGATAGCGGTTATCTTATAATGTTTCCCTAAAAATGTGTTTTATCAACATAATTTCATGGGTATTTTAAAGAAACTCACTGCACATACCAATGTGAATTTATGTAAAAATATGTGACATTATCTATCATGAGACACACGGTGAAGTATGAATATACGAGTATATACAGAATAATTAAACATCGGTTTCGAATGAGATTCGTTGACACACCCGATAAAGTTTTATATCGGTGCACTCACTCTGACTCACTTCATTTGAAAGCAATTAGCATTCAGACACTTTTAAATAATCATCACGTACTTTTGGTAAGCAAAATTGTTTAACGATTTTTGCTGAATAAAATGCAATGTACGTGATACTTGGTAAAATGTTATCATTTTAAAGAGGCTGTTTGATTTATTTACGTACGCTTTATCTTAGTTCCATTTAACAGCGGAGATCCTCGACTACGAATTCAGAGGTCGCAGGTTCAAATCCCGGCGTGCGCAAATACATTTTTTTAAAAGAAAGACAAACATTCCCGGGTTACGAATAACCTGACAATATGTGAAAAACTCCAACTGCCATCATAAGAAGCGGAAAATGTTGCTTGTGCGATGGTGGAGGATTTAGCCAGCAGAGGAATTGAACGCACGACGTCCGGTGGGAATCCGACGCGTTTGTCCACTCAGCTACCGACTAATTAATTTGTGTTGTGGCATATTTTCGGCACGTTCCAGAGTTTAAGTATCGCCCTGGTAAAACACTTATTTTCCGAATCACAACGTTTCTTGAAATGGCTTTAGCCGTGTTTGGTGAACAGATATGAATATCCAACTGCTTTTCCACCTCCCTTTTCCCCATATCCCTCCCTCCCCTCTTTTATTTTATTTTTTAGACATTTTTTTATAGTGAATACCGCACAAGAGTCTCAACTGCTCCCAACCGTCTAGAGCCAGTGAGACTGTGGCATCCCCAATTGGGGTATGTTGTGAAGCTGAAGGTAGTGGAGAGGGGAATTAGAGTAGGAAGAGGAAGGATAGGAAGTACCTGGCTATTCAGATCTTGTCACCAAACACGGCTAAAGCCATTTTAATCAGCGTTTGATTCTGAATGGTGGTCTTTCACCAGGGCGATACTTAGAGTATCTACCACTCTGGAACGTGCCTCAATTATTCAATATATTTTTTTGTATTAATCAAATGTGAAATAACACATACTAATTAAATAAAATTTATTTGCATGCGCCGGGATTTGAATCCGTGACCTCTGGATTCTAGTCGAGAATCGAAACCTTGGAGTAACAATATATGGAGAGAGAGCTGATTCTTCTTACCCAACCTATACAAATTTGGGATACATCACTTTCTCCTGGTTTTAACGTCGTACACCACGAGAAAGAAGGAGACAGCAAAATTTCCCAAATTATCACACCGCTTTAAAGTATTGCAAGAGCGTTCTTCGTGTCCCGCGTCTCTGTTGACTCCGCCCACACGTTTTGTTGTTCGACATAAATTGACATAACTCATCGGTTTTTAAGGTTATATGCTATATTTTTGTTTATATCAATACTGTAAAAAATGGTAATACGAATAAACAAAAACATTAAGTCGACATGTGATATGAATGGATGTATAAATACCCTATCCCTAGTCTTATCCACGCCCAGGTCTAGCCGAGTCCGGCAAAGCTCATCAAAACTGACTACTGCAGCGCTCTCTCTTGTATATTATTGCTTTGAGATCTTAACCGCTTGATCACGCCATCACCATTAAGATTTTCCCTTATTCGTTCAATTATTCACATCATTAACGGTAATCATTTGAGAATCAAAAGAGAACCTTTAAATCTCAGAAGACGTGGTAGTGATAATGTTCCCGCCAAGCACCGAACCAAAGCCTTGAAGTTTCTCGGTTAGATTGAGCAAAACCTTTGCCTAAACACTAACGGCCGTATTTCCGTCATCAATTGTATTTACTTCGTGATTAATTAACATATCCAGCATTCGCGGTTTGGAAACGGTAACTGGTATTCAAAGTTTAATCGAGTTTCCAGCGAGGACTGGCCTAACTGGAAAAAATCTTTTTATTTCATGGAAGGCCTGAGTGGATTTTCTGCTACAATTCGATTTATTAATGAATTTCAGGCTGATCTTGGATACAGCTGCATGCATTCAATTTGTGTAACTTAGGTTTTTAATATTTTACTTTTATCCATATGACTATATCTTTTTGGTGACTTTTTGGAAAAAGGGATGCTAGACAGTCAGTAAAAACCTAGTAAATATTGGGCATGTAGATTGAATGAAAGATGAAAGGAGTGTGAAAAGAATATATGACGCAAAATTGAATGGAAGAAGAATTCTGGGACGCCCGAGGAAGACAAAGCACGATCAAGTTAATTAAATACTTGAGTCAATCATGTGAATAGTCAGAATAACAAAAGAGTATGTATGAGACGATGTATGCATGTGAATTAAACAAGGAGTGTGCGCCAAGACAGAGTTGTATGGTAGTCCGTCCTCTCTGTCTATCCTTGCCGAAACGGCGTGATGGTTAGTTAGTTATCGAATATACAAATCTATCTACTAGCTTACGAATAAGATGCAATTACTGACAAAAATAGTATGTCAAATTAACTCTGTAAACCCTTAACGTTCCGCACATCAATCAGATCCAAAATTTATGAAATGTGTCTCGTATAAATGATATTCAATGTTCCAACAAATCGGCTTCAGACATTCAAAATACAGATAGGTCAAAAACGCCACGTAAACAAATTCACTAAAAATAGTCCACTCGATTCGTAATATTATGTATTCTATTCTGTGCAGTGTACCCATAAGCATTTAAGTCTTTTTTATACGTTGGATGCTGTCTCAAATCCGCATACAGCATTCGAAGACCTTAGCAGGCGGGGCTGAATGCGCTTCCGCAGAAGAGGAACATTTTGGAGCTTTGTGGATACGGAATAAATGATAGCATCCACTGTGACTTTCTGATGTGTTTACTAATCACGCGATTCACACATACATTGCGACCATTGATGACGTATATGTATTTTAATTGGCTCCGCGCGTCGTGCTTCGTATCGTTGTGTGTGTGTTTTGTTACGGGAAGGTGTTCATAAATTGTATTTGTGATGTTTACGACTAGAAAACATAAGTCCAAACCTTTTCGACTCTAAACCACAAGGGATCCAAAGCATGTATGAAGGCACCGTGCCTATGATAAGACTATGGGGTATGCAAACTAAAATGAAAATTATCTATTTCTGCGAATGTTCAATGCAATAACGGAGAGTGATATTTATTAATTATTAGGGATTACATATTTATCTTTATGGCGTTAAACCCCAGAAAGCTCGAAAACCCCACAATAAGGAACAATAAATAAAAATTACTTTTACGTCAGTTTTTAATGCTGCAGCAAGGCTTATCACCGGGGTATTTAAATATTCGCATATTTCAGAGCACCTTCGGAACCTTCACTGGCTCAAGTGCACTTAAAGAATTTAGTACAAGTTGTGCTGGATGGTGTTTAAATCCACTAACAAAATGGTCCCACTGTACATCACCGAACTATGCGTTCCAGAAAACACTCTTCTAAGGCAGTCGACTCTTAGATAAGCAACGTCATCGGCTATCGGAAGGCTGATAGAACCGAAACGCAATCTAAATACTATGTTTGGAGATCGCGCTTTCGGAGTATCGAGGCCCAAGGCTTGGAATAAACTCCCTCCGGAACTAAGATGTATAACGAGCCCAACAGAATTTCGGTCCAAACTGAAAACTTGCCTTTTCAGACTCTCATATCCTTAAATTCATTAGAAGAATTTCAACATAACCTGCTCCCATGCCCTAAATTGGAAAAAATACAAGAATCAAAATTATGTAATAATGCAAGTGTCTATCTGATGGGACCTGCCAGGTAAATATGTTCCTGTTTAGTTTATTTTTAAACTAGAAATTAATATCTAATAATAGAAAATAAGATCTGTACAGCACAAAAAACGGTGCTATACAAATCAACCAAATATTATTAGTATTATGTTAATAAAAGTCATAGAAACCGTAAAAAAGTTTATTTAAATAGAAAAGTTTTTCTCATTCTATGGAGTCCAATAGAAACCAATTTGGTTTTTTTTTAATTCTTCTCAAAAACCTTTGCGAACGATGAAACTTTCGTACTGCAGTAAACACACTGTTATTTAATTATAAAAACAATTCAGTTTTAAAAACTCAAGTAAAAAGAAAAGAATAAAAAAATACAAATTTGTATCTATCCTTTGTAGGATACATCAAATATAAAATTAATGACAAATAATATAAATAAAAGCAAGATACCCAAAGAGCGATAAAAGTGATACATAATTTAATAATTAGCCCATTAATAATTAAAAAAAAAAAAAAAAAAAAAAACTATAATAATAATAATTAAAATAATAATCATAATTTTAAGTTAATAATTGTGTCTATCTAATGGGACCTGCCAGGAAAGTATGTTCCTGTATATTTTCTTATCTAAACTAGGAATTAATATGTAATGATAGAAAGTAAGATCTGTACAGCGCCCTTGAGGTGATTTTTCACAAAAACGGCGCCATTCAAATCGTCCAAATATTATTATTATTATTAACCATTGTTACATGTTTTTAAGCAATAGCAGGACATCTTTTCTAAAACTGTACAAATTATCGACAAAAATGTCTACATTGGTACACTCTATCTTATTAAACAGTCGACACATTTGAGACAGAGGGCTGAAGTAGGCAATATCATTTCTGAATGTAGTCAGGCGGAATGTGCTATGGCGTCTTATTCAATAAGAATTAGTTACATAACTAACTAACTAACCATCACGCCGTTTCCCCGCAGGGGTAGGCAGAGAGGACGGACCGCCATATAATTCTGTCTTGGCACACATTCCTTGCTTCATTCACATTCATACACCGTCTCATACATACTCTTCTGTTATTCTGACTCTTCACATGACCAGATTCAAGTATTTGATTTACTTGATCGTGCCATGTCTTTCTCGGGCGTCCTCGACTTCTTCTTCCATTCACTTTCGCATCATATATTCTTTTCACACTCCCTTCTTCGTTCATTCGCTCTACATGCCCAAACCACCTAAGCGTCCCTTTCTTGATTCTATTCATTACGCTCTCATCAGCCTTGCATTCTTTCCGGATATCCACATTTTAAATACGGTCATACATGGTTTTACGCACATTCGTCTCAAGGATCTTATTTCCACAGCATTCAGTCTACTTTCATCCTTCCTCTGCCAGTTCCATGCCTCACTGCCATACATCAGGGTTTGTATAGTTGATAAAAGGTTGGTTAGTTATATTTATTTCAATATATATGTGTACTTATGGTTGTATGATCTTAAATCACTTATTCAAAAGGTTACTAATTGTTTGTTTGCAAAAGTAATAATAATGTTTAACGCCATTTCCTCTTACGGATTGAGGCAAAGATGATGCTAAATAGAATACATCTATTTCTCTATGTTTCTTGCTGAATCGTCATATGTTAGTCATTGTTTGTTCGTTTGCTGTACGATGTATGTGTTCGAGTCCAATATATCCAATTTATTTGCGACCCAAAGAAATGTATTTATTTTGAGGGTATTTATTTATATAAATATAATCAGATGCTCACATTTCTAAAACACGAAAAATTAATCCCAACACAGGATTTTTTTCATGATTTTATTTTAATATTAACTCCGCACAGGAGGTCTGAGGGGAAATAATTTTCCCTCTTGGCCTATCTCATCTTTGGAAATGTGTGGAGGGTCCTTTGAGGAAAATAAGGACTTAACCTGAATCTTGAAAAAAACTATGTTAAGAGAGGAAACATAAGGGTCCCAAATCATTCCACAGCCGAGCTGTTGAAGATTAGAACGAGTCATAGAAGCGACAAGCTCAATGTCAAACGCGTACAAGTTGGGCGCGCGTTTGACGTGTTTCCCGGATGTGCAGTGGTGTAGAAGGTATCAATGACGCAAGCTCCTCGGAGCATCTTACATTGAAATACCGGTAAAACATGGAAATTATTCCTACCTGCCGTCTCTGCTCCAAAGATTGCAAACCGTTTGTTAAGATAGGGGAATCTATCAAACGGACCGCCCGTTTCCGCCCAGATTAGAGTGATTTTAAGATTTTTAGGGGCTCCAGACCAGTGGTGGCTGCCAAATGCAACAGTGGGGCATATTTACAATTTATACAAGGTCGGGAGTTGTGTACTATTATCACCTTCGTGGAGAAGTGGTGGATACTTGGAGCAAGTGGATGAGTTTTTTGTATTTAGGAATTATGTTTACGAGAGATGGAAAGGCTGATAAGGATATTGAAAGGAGGGTAAAGGCAGGATACTCCATTAATGGAGCACTGAACGCTGTTGGTGCAAATAAGAAATTGAGAAAAGAAGCGAAGCTAGCAGTCCACAATAGAGTGCTTATACCAACCCTGATGTATGGCAGTGAGTCACGGAACAGGCAGAGGAAGGATGAAAGTATACTGAATGCTGTGGAAATGAGATCCCTGAGGCGTATATCCGGTAAAACCATGTATGACCGTGTTGAAAATGTGGAAATCCGGAAAAAATGCAAGGCTGATGTGAGCGTAATGAATAGGATCAAGAAAGAGACGTTTAGATGGTACAGCGAATGAACGAAGAAAGGAGTGGAATAAGAAATGACGCGAAAGTAAATGAAAGAAGAAGTCGGGGACGCCCGAGGAAGACATGGCACGAGCAAGTGAATCAAATACTTGAGTCGGGCCATGTCAAGAGTCAGAATAACAGATGACAATGTATAAATGTGAATGAAGCAAGAAGTGTGTGCCAAGACAGTGTTATATGGCGGTCCGTCCTATTTGCCAACCCCTGGGGGGAAATAGTTAGCGTGATGGTTAGTTGGTTATTTAGTCAAAGAAGTGATGATTATGTTTTACCGTAAATCCGGAAAGTGCGGGTTCAATAATTATAATAATAATAGTGAGCTTATATAGCGCAGTTTTGTGATATTTCACCTCAATGAGCTTCATACTAAATTAATTATGCTAATAAGACTAACTAACAAGGAGAAAATAGTGTACAATATGTATACAAATTAAAACTATCTAAAATCATGATAGTTATCATAAATCATGAGAGAAAAAGGTTCAGATATGGGTATAAGAGTGCATGTGTACCTCAACAGATTAAAAAAAACAATACACCAGAAGCTAAGGGTATAAAAATTCAGATGAAACGTATGAATTCTTATTAACATATTTGTCAAATCAAAGAGAGGTAAATTAGATTGAGGACAGTTAACATGTTGGTATTTAAAAACATTAAGTAAACTATTCTAAAAATGCAAACAGTCGGTTTTTGTGTATAGATACAATTTGTAAACATTTATAATGACAGTGGAGAAGTTTTGATTTCAACGTTTATAGTAATTAAACGTAAGGTATACCATTAATTACTAACTTAAGTTAAACGCTTAAGTTTGTCTTTCCCTTTTAAAATATTTTAGGCATTTCTAAAAAATGGCAAGAGATAATAATAATAATATTTTTTATTAAATTTCTTATTCATGACAAACTTTTATTTAATGCATATAAGAAGTAAATTTAAATTTTTACAAATTACAGTACCATATAGATACACAAGAAAAATAAAATTTCAAAAAAATTAAATTTCAGGCAGTGGTGATGATCAGGTCAAAGATCCGGAAAACAATTCAATATCTCCGTTTTCCCGTGGAAACGCAGAATTTGAACCTCATTAACTGTACTCCGGCACCAAAACAAAATCCTTTGTCCGGAAAATTTCACTTCTGAACGAGAAAAAGTTTAATCATTTCTTCGCGAAGCCTCTTTGAACCACCTACAAACTTCGGTGGGTTGAAAGTCCAATGACCTCAGTCTACGCCTACGGAGACATCGCTTTGAAGTATAAATTATTAAGATACCTACCTATTCATTAAGTAAGGAGACGTATTGAGGAAAATGAGTGAACGAATCTTAAGATTTCAGGCAATTTCGATTTTCGTACGCTGAAACAGAGAGTTACATATGATTGGTGACTAGTTTTGAATAGCCAGGTCCCGCAAACTTTTATTTATACCTCGTAGATCAAGCATGTGGAGATGTATTTGATGGCCTACGTAGTCGAGTGGTAAGACGCTCGACTACGAATCCAGAAGTAGCGGGTTCAAGCTCGGCGTGCGCAAATGATTTTATTTGTTTGATATGTGTCATAACACATTAAATTAATATAAAATTATACACAGTTTATTTGCGGCACGTTCCAGAGTGGTAGAAACTTTCAGCATCGCCCTGGTGAAAAACCACTATTCATATTTATTCATTCGGCTAAAGTCATGTCAAGCAAGGTTTTGATTATTTTTTAATTTTTTTTTAAAGAAAGACAAACATTCCCGGGTTACGAATAACCTGGCAATATTTGGAAAACTCCTACTGCCATCATAAGAAGCGGAAGATGTTGCTTGTGCAATGATGGAGGACTTATCCAGCAGAGGAATTAAACGCACGACGCCCGGGTGGGAATCCGACGCGTTTGTCCACTCAGCTACCGACCGGTTATTATTGATATTATTTAAATAATTCACTAATATTCAATTGGATACAATTTAATAATCAAAACAAGTAACTAAAAAAATGTGTTTTATTAAGAAAAAAATAAACTGAAGTTAAAGCAGTACAAGTGCCAAGTGATTTTTTAAATTTAACTATGTGATTGTACTCCTCTACTCACTTTCAATAAAAATAGGTTTTAATTTTTTTTTGTCTAATAATATTTCTTTTTTAAGTCATAGATGTGCTATGAGGTATGAATCGTTTCCCATAATCTGAGAATACTTTTCGGTACTCGATTTTTAAGTAATACGCAAGTTAGTAATTACATTATTCGTAAAATGAAAGGAATAAGTTATGCATGTGAGAAAAATTTTATATAAGGTATAAAACCTGTCAATTGATACAACTTTATTTCTTATTTAGTTTTTATAAGTAGTTCATAAATTAATAGAAAACCAAAGTAATATTAAGTTGTAGGCTTTACAATTAAGAATTAATTTATCGTTCTTTGAGTCAGTTAACTATTTTTTTTTTCACATGAACACAAAATATTTTAAATCAATCTATTAATATTTTTGTAGAAAACAATCACTTAGGGGTTGGACCTGTTTAAAAAATGAAAACACAGCTTTGTATAAGACCGATAGATAGAGGGAAAGAGAAAGATATCTTTTCCTATTATTTTTTTTTTTTATAGGGAATACTGCCTAAGAGTCCTAACTGCTCTCAACCGTCTAGAGCCAGTGAGACTATGGCATCCCCAATCGGAGTATGTTGTGAGGCTGAAGGTAGTGGGAAGGGGAAGTAGATGAGGAATAGAAAGATCGAAAAGTAACTGGCTAGTTAAATCTGGTCACCAAACACGGCTTAAGCCATTTCAAGCAACACTTCGATTCTGAATGGTGGTCTTTCACCAGGGCGATAATTAGAGTATCTACCACTCTGAAACGTGCCGCAAATATACTTTCTATTATTTTATGCGAATTAAATGTGTTATGAGACATACTAATTAAATAAAAGTTATTGGCGTACGCCGGGTTTGAACCCGCGACCTTTGGATCCGTAGTCGAGCGTCTTACCACTCGACCATGGAGGCCGTTAAATATTATAATTCGTCCAATTGATTTCTCAAATTGTCTTCTCATTATTCTGTTATTTGATTTTATATTTTGTTCTCCTTCTGTATGTATATATAACCGCACACTTTGTATTTTTGTTTAGTTTAATTTTGTACCCTGGTGATACTTGGGCTAAGCGAAAGCATAAAAAAATAATATACAATATCCGAAGTCTTACACAAAGTTATTTTTTTCATATCTTCAAATTGTTGAGTTTGCCGATTTGTCCCAAATTCTTAAAGATAGTTAGTGGGAAAAGAGTTTGAACACAGATGAATGAAAAGGTCCCCGAAAACAGCCTTCCGAAGGTTCTGCCGAAATGTGATTTCTCGAAGAAAGAAAAATCGAATGGTTTTCAATTCCCGGAATACTCGTTTTGTCACCAACATGTTCCTTGGGCTTCTTTTCTTAGAAGGTTGATAGAAGTAAAGTTGTTTGGTTCCACTTTACAAAATGATCCTGGCCATAAGACAAAACATTTTTCGAAACAAAACCGATTTTAAAAAATGGTCAATTCTTGGAAGTCCTGAAAAAAAGACATACCTGAGGCGTGTGTGCGGTAAAACTATGCACGACCGTGTTAAAAATGTGGATAAGAAGAGTGAAAGCAGTAAACTCCATTAATGGAGGACTGAACGTTGTTGGCGCAAATAAAAAAAAATCCGAAGAAGCGAAGCTAGCAGTCCACAATGGAGTGCTTATACCTACCCTGGTGTATGGCAGTGAGGCATGGAACTGACAAAGGAATGATGAAAGTAGACTGAGTGGTAGATACTCTAAGTATCACCCTGGTGAAAGACCACCATTCAGTATCGAATCGTTGCATGAAATGGCACTAGCCGTGTTTAGTGACCAGATCTGAATAGCCAGATACTTCCCAACCTTCCTCTTCCCAATCTCCTTTCCCTCCCCAGTACTTTCAGCCTCACAAAATACCCTATTTGGGGACACCATAGTCTCACTGGCTCTAGATGGTTGAGAGCAGTTGAGACTCTTGTGCGGTATTCACATAATTTTTTATATTTTTAAATGGAGTTTCACCACGAATTAACAGTTTCAAAATTAGAAATACCAACTATTTTTTGACAAAAAATATCAGATAACAGGTTCTTGCCATGAGGTCTTCAAATTTGAAGCTTAATATTGCGTTATTTCATCTCTGCCTACCGCCTCCTAGGATTGTTGCAATGTTGAGTTTGCAATTTAAACCTTATCAACATAATTACATACTCATTAAAAATGTTACATTATTTTTAAAATCAACACGTTCTTTTCGCCGTGCGTAATTAACTGATACGGTGTCAGTTGTCAAACCCTTTCGGTAAAATTACCGTATCGTGGGAACAATCTCTCAGTGTTGGATCAAGCCACATTCCGTACCTGCTCGTGTGCATGTAGTTTACTCATCGGATTATTATATAACATGTTGTGTTCACCGTCATAATGACGTACGGCCGTTGTCACACGGCTGCAAATCAATCCGGACATAAAATACAATATGTTCTATCATTACCGCAACGTGAGTACGTCGCACTCGTCACACTTTTAATTTAATACATTCTAAGGCAATTCTTTTAAGTCACCTCTAATGGCCGTGTTCATCGAGTAAACCGAGCGACCGCTCAAATGAAACTTGATTTAAGCGAGCAATATCGGTGCCACCAATAAAGACTCAGTTGTACACATTAAGTTAAGCCATTTCTTTCATGATGGAATTTCTAAGCTCAAACTAACGTTTGCGCCGATTAACGTAATCATTTTATTGACCGTGTTGAACAAAAAAGGAAAAGAACATTGATGTATGCATTCCAGTACGTAAACAAAAAACAAGTCTTCACAATAATATTTAGAGTCAATTATTGAAATATTTATAAATTGGATGTTTTTGCAGAAATTAGCGCCTCACGCGGCGACTGAGCGAACTATGCTCGACACACGCTTATCGTATTAATACTATCAGATGTTTGATTCGTTGTTTTTGGGCAACCGCTCAGTGACAAAATGTTTGTTGTATAAATTGAGGTATTCTTGACTGAGTGTTCTCTCAGTTTAGATTTGTGAAAGTGATCGTGACTGGCCGTAATTTTATGCATTGGTTGACAGCTTAGAGCAATAATATACAGGGGGAGCGCTTCTGTAGTCGGTATTGTTGATTTTTGCCTGAATCGGACGTGGCTAGGACTAGGGTTAGAGTATATATACATCCATTTTTATCACATGACGACATAATGTTTTAGTTTATTTGAATAACCACCTTTTCACAGTATTGTTAACTAACTAACTAACTAACCATCACGCCGTTTCCCCGCAGGGGTAGGCAGAGAGGACGGACCGCCATACAACTCTGTCTTGGCACACACTTCTTGCTTCATTTACATTCATACATCGTCTCATACATACTCTTCTGTTATTCTGACTCTTCACACGACCCGATTCAAGTATTTGATTTACTTGATCGTGCCATGTCTTTCTCGGGCGTCCTCGACTTCTTCTTCCATACACTTTCGCATCATATATTCTTTTCACACAAATATAAAGCATATGACCTAAAAAAACTGTTGAGTTATGTTATGTTATATCGCATAACAAAATGTAGTGGGCGGAGTCGCCAGAGACGTGGGAGACGGAAAACATGCTTACTTACGGAATGGTGGTGCTATATTATGAGAGAACTTGTCTCGTCTCTTTCTCTCTCACGGTTTACGTCGTAAAAACCCGAAGAAAGTGATTTATCGTAAATTTGAAGAGGTTGGGTAAAAATATGTAGCTTTCTCTCTGTATATATTCTTGCTCTGAGGTTGATGGTTTAGTTTGTAGGTGATACTAATGAATTGACGGTCTTATAACTTTTCACCTAAGTAGGCTCGGATACTAGCTACAACAAATGTCGGATTTTCCGGCGTAGATGCATACTTGTACGTTGACATTGTTATTTCCGAGATGCAGCGAAGGTTAGTAGGTACTTGGAAATTTACTATGACATTCTTGTCCATTAGGGCACAAGTGTGTCTCACCAACACAAAGTACTCGATTTTTTGCTGTTGTTATAGAGATGGCATTGTCAAGTATCGTCAGGTGTTGTTGTCGTCGGACAAAATAACATAACATTTATTACGCTGTGGAAAAACCATCCATTTTACACGTTATAAAAATTACCTGAAAATCCTTTGTTACCGGGAGCACAGAATGTTCCACGGATAAATACATTTACAGCCTTTAAGTTGTTATGAGCTGCGATAGTCAGGTACATTCTTGCCCAATAGGCTGGTTACATAAGTATGCGATTGCTTACGGTGAAACGATGTAAAATCTCTCCGTGCTTATGAATAATTCGGCAAGCCTTGAAGACCTAAAAAAATATTTTAACTAGTTACGAGCTGACTTTTTTTAATATTGTTTTATGTAAATTATTTTTACGAGTTTCGCGGCGTAACGGTAAGATCTTTGAATCTGAGCCCAAAGGTTGGTATTTAATACCTGGTGAAGTTAAAATGCTTTTAGGTTTTTATGGGTGCCTACCAAACAACAAAATAGTGTTTTTAAAATATTGGTAGCTACCTTAATTAGATTTTCGATATTAAGGTTAGTCAAAAGAAGATAAATTACAAATGATTCAACTTACAGAATATTTTATTTCCCTACAGTCTACATTAGGCATAATATAAAAACCCTTTTTTTGATATCCGACTCTCGACATTAAAAGTAAAAGAAATGGGCTGCAAACTCCTTAAAGTCCTGCGAAAATCGTCCTGAAGTTTTTTTGTGGAAAATCAGCTCAAAGGCGCTGCACAAATATTAATTCCTAGGCTATCTCTTATAACCTTAGAGTATATAGAGTGGTATCAATCCAAGGCAGTGTAGTCAGTTTTTGATGATTTTTACCTGACTCGGCGGACCTGGGCGTGGCTAAGACTAAGGCTAGGGTATTTATACATCCATTCATATCACATATCGACATAACGTTTTTGTTTATTCGTATCACCACTTTTTCACAGTATTGAAATCAACAAAAATATAGCATCTAACCTAAAAAACCGTTTCGATGTGTCAAGTTTAGTGGCATGGTAAAAAATGTGGGCGGAGTCCCGCGGTGACCCAGGAGCCCAAGATTATTGTGAGAGTACATAGAAGTGGAGTATTATATTTGTTGTCTCCTTCTCTTTCATGGTGTACGACGTAAAAACCCGGAGAAAGTGATTTATCGCAAGTTTGTATCGGTTGTGTAAAAATGATTAGCTCTCTCTCCATACATTGTTTCTCCAAGCTTTTAACTAACTATAGATACCTATCAATTATAATAATATCAGTTCTGCGGGTGAATTTTTATGTTTTTAGCGAATATTGCACAAGAGCCCCAACTGCTCACAAACGTCTAGAGCCCGTGAGACTATGGCATCTCAAATTACGGTATGTGGAGAGGCTTAAGGTAATGGGAAGGGAAAATAGATGGTGTAGAAGAAGGTCGGGAAGTACCTGGCTATTCGGATATGATCACCAAATACGGTTAAAGCTATTTCAACCAACGCTTAGATTCTGAATGGTGCTCTTTCGCCCGGGTGATACTTAGAGTATTTACTACTCTGGAACGTGCCGCAAATATACTTTATATTACTTACATGAACTAAATGTGTTATGACAAATATTAATTAAATTAAAGTTATTTGCGCACGCCGGGTTTGAACCCGCGACCTCTGGATTCTTAGTCGAGCGTCTTACCACTCAACCACGGAGGCCGTTGATGTAGTAATAATATAATAATTGTAATAATAGCATCGAGCAAGTGCACTATGCACTATGTACATGAGGGATTGCAACAAAATTGAAACAGAGATTGAAAACCTAGGCCAAAAAGGCCAATGTTTTGCAGCCCCCAAGCTCCTGTCTAGGAATTAAAAACTATGTAGGCACGTGTAATACCGCTGTCAAAACAGTACTTACTTAAATACATATAGAGTAGAGTTCTGGAAGATGAATCTAAAATGGTGGCCACGAGCTTTCCTGTCTGAAAATATTATTTTGCAAATGTTGGATCCGAAGCTGCGATGAAACACCCAATGTGTTTCCAGCTTCGGATGAATTTGGAAAATAGTGGACTGTAAACAGTAAACTATACTACTTGATGGAAATCGTCTCATTATTGATTTAGAACGAATTGTGTAGGTTAGGATTTGTATAGAAAACATGAAGGTAAGAACCTCACAAAGTAACACTTTGAAATCCAACAATATTATCGGACGTAGTTATGTAGAAATCACTCAACCCCAAAAAGATGAAAATGAGAAAAAGGCATTTGAAAATATGATGAAAAAACCATTAATATGCGTAATCGGCATTTCTAATGTGAATATCAGTGTTTTTTTTAATGAGCATTAAAATAAATAGGTAATTTATAATCTATCAATTTGTTTACTAAAAAAAATGTATTTCTTATGTTATCCTACATTTTATGATGTTCTAATTTTAAATTTAAGTCAAATGTCTGCAATGTGCGTTAGTGACGGCCTCCATTGTCGAGTGGTAAGACGCTCGACTACGAATCCAAAGGTCGCGGGTACAAACCCGGCGTGCGCCAATAACTTTTATTTAATTAATATGTGTCATAACACATTTAATTCATATAAAAATAATAAATAGTATATTTGCGGCACGTTCCAGGGTGGTAGATACTCCAAGTATCGCCCTGGTGAAAGACCACCATTCAGAATCGAAACGTTGCTCGAAATGGCTTCAGCCGTGTTTGGTGACCAGATCTGAATAGCCAGGTACTTCCCGACCTTCCTCTTCCCAATCCCCCTTCCCTCCCCTCTACCTCCAGCCTCACAACACGCCCTATTTGGGGATACCATAGTCTCACTAAACTCTTGACGGTTGGGACCAATTGAGACTCTTGTGCGGTATTTTTATTAAAAAAAAAATTAAAAAATTCTAAGAATCTATTGCATTTGGAACTTGGATGTTTTCAGCAGATATAAATCTCGAATTTATCTATAAGAAAACACGAAAAACTCGATTTTGGAAAATTGTGGGTTGGACGCTTTCTGCGTAACTACGTCAAATTATGCGTCTGAGATTGCAGTAGGAACGTGGAGGCAGGAGCAACCAGGAAATACCTTCCCTGACCCATTAACCCCTCGTAACCAGCAACGTGAGAATCGGTCGACTAGCAGGGATTAGTCATGTGTGCCGGGCGGGGGAGGACAGAGTCATTAAAACGGTGAACGAAACAGGTTTTCTGTCACCAGCCCTAGCAGACCAGACAGCGATTCGTTAAAAATAATAATAAAAAAAACAGGTCAACCTTTTTTCTTTTTACATGAATACCGCACAAGAGTCTCAACTACTCCCAATCGTCTAGTGCGAGACTATGGAATCCCCGATAGGGATATGTTGTGCGGCTGAAGGTACCGGGGAGGGGAAGGAGATGAGGAAGGGAAAGGTTAGGAAGTACCTACCTATTCAGATCTGGTCGCCAAAAACGGCTGAAGCCATTTCAAGCAACGTTTCAATTCTGAATGGCGGTCTTTCACCAGGGCGACACTCAGTATCTACCACTCTGGAACGTGCCGCAAATATACTTTATTTTATTTTATTTCAATGAAATGTGTTATGACACATATTAACTAAATAAAATTTATTTGCGCACGCCGGGTTGGAACCCGCGACTTCTGGATTCGTGGTCGAGCGTCTTACCACTCAATAGTATCATCAAGAAGGCTGAACTAACTAACTATCACGCTGTTTCCCCGCAGGGGTAGGTAGAGAGGACGGACCGCCATACAACTGTGTCTTGGCACACACTCCATGCTTCATTCTCATTCATACATCGTCTCATACATACTCTTCTGTTATTCTGACTCTTCACATGGCCCGATTCAAGTATTTGATTTACATGATCGTGCCATGTTTTCCTCAAGCGTCCTTGACTTTTTCTTCCATTCACTTTCGCATCATATATTCTTTTCACACTCCTTTCTTCGTTCATTCGCCTTAAACGCTCAAATTATTTAAGCGTCCTTTTCTTGATCCTATTTATTACCCTTTTATCAGCCTTGCATTCTTTCCGGATTTTCACATTTTTAATATGGTCATACATGATTTTACAGAACATAAATCTCAAGGAATCTCACTTCCACAGCATTCAGTCTAATTTCATCCTTCCTTTGCCAGTCTAATGCCTCACTGCCTTATATCAGGGTTGGTATAAGCACTTCATTGTGGACTGCTAGCTTCGCTTCTTTTGACATTTTTTTTTTATTTGCGCCAACAGCGTTCAGTCCTACATTGGAGTTTTCTTAATGCACCCTTCTTTCAACATCCTTATCAGCCTTTCCGTCTCTCGTAAACATACTTCCCAAATACACAAACCCATCCACTTGCTCCAAGTATAAGAAGGCTAAAGCTCTACAAAATCTATGTGAATAATTTATCAAGAATTGCTGTTCCTCAATCATCACTTTACTAATAATTTCGGGTATCAATCTCCACTTTCCAGAATGTCGAGACTTGATATTTCAAGTCGCGGTCTTAAAATGTTAGTACCAGTCTCAATGATTTTTGTCATTCTTTACGACTCTACCAAAACCTTATTCAGTCTTTGACTTGAATATTCTAATAGTTACAATAATATCAGGACTGAGTAATTTAGACACTCGCTTGTACCTAGATTGCATGCAGCGGGTAATTCTTTCGCTGAAATAGTAGATATATTCAACTGCACTGAATCTAGTTACAAGAAGTCTTTAATATCAGACCTCTTTCAAAAATATTAACGTTAATTTAACGCATTATAACATTTCTATTAAGTCATATTTTGGGTGCTAATCATGTAGTCCGTGTTATTTTTATGTCACTATTAATTTATATTATGTATTACACAGTTATGTAAAAGCATATAAGGGCTTATATAATTAAATAAATAAGTTAGTTCTATTTTTGTCATTGCTTCATTCAAATATTATTTATGTTCTGTTCATTCTCTATTGCTTTTTTCCCGTTTCGTGTTATTTATTTTTTTGTAATTGGACAATGGTTCGTTACTTTATAAATAAATAAATAAATGACCATCCGAAATCCATAAAATTTTTCCTCTGTACACTCTGTTCATTAGTTATTTTGAAAATGTATTGTGTACGTTTTTATAGATAGAATCAAATTCTACGGACACAGCACTGCCCTGATACGGTTTTAAGATAAGAGAAATGATAAATATTTATCAGAAAAAATATTTTGAATTCTCCGTGCAACGGACCTGACCGAACGCCGTCTAAGTCGGTCAGAAATTAACTATTTATTTTTTAATTTAGTAGGACCTTATTGCGTTAAATGGACTTTTCGTGAATGGCTGCAGATACAGGGCGTTAAAAAAGTATCAGTTCAACAATGTGATGATTTTTTACCAGCAATACTTGTTCCACTGTTGGATAAAAGTACTGTGACATATAGTGATATTACAATTGTAGGATTTGTAAAGGTGAATGTTTGCACCCTTCTTTTCAGATAAAATACTTAAGAAAATAATAAATCTGTCTAAAAATAAAATATTTATAAAATTTCAAAACAAAAATTGCCATGACCGAACATCTAACTACTATAATCTGCATGGAAGACAACTATGCTGACCATTCCACCACCAACTATCATAAAACCGGAGGCATAAATTCATTATATGTACTGAAAATAATGGAATTATGTATTTTTGAATTTTAAAATGTTACGTGCTCACATCACAACCGATGTTTCTATGGGGCTTTAGCATAAAAAAACATGATTGTATAATACGAACCAACAGTACTATAGTAAATAATACTTATGTACACATATAGGAAATAATATTAAATTGCAAGTCACAGTGAATAGGGGATGCTGGGAAATAGTTGAACTAACTAAACACAGTTAGTCAAGATATGAAACATGATGTTAGTTTTTTTTTTCAATTATGTTATGAGAGAGAATAAAATAAAATATTTATTTGAAAAATTAATAAAAATACGTGTTTTTTTTAATTAGCCAACTGTTGATTTGTATTAGTATACTCACGCACTGGCTCAGCCTATGTGGACTTTTTTTGCTACGTGTACATTGTTTTTTCTCATTGTGTTATTTCTTTTCGTTATCCTTTATAATATGTTTTTTTTTTCTTCTTACTTAATGATCTTATTTTTGTAATCTTTTCTTTTTTTTTTTTTCAAAAAATGTATGTAAAAAAAAGCAAATGATAAAAAAAAAAACAAAATTATATGTGGAAGTAAAGAAAAATATAATTTCAATGTCCAGTTTTAGAAACATTCGTTAATGCATTACTAATACATGACCGAATATCAAAAAGCTTTACTTTTAGAAAAAATCCAATGTTTGGTTTTCATGATTTATTGAAAGCAAAATCAACAAAAAATCAAACAATTTTGATCCCACTATCGTGCATGTAGAATCAGTGGCCAGTTGATTGAATGATCCATAATTACATAAAACGCTGGGTAATTATATGCCTGGTACAATACGTACTATAAATCAAACGGCGTATACCGGTGAAACTCTGAAATTCAGATCTCGTGTCGCGGGCGCTGGTTCGAGTCCTGGATGTTGAAAAGCACACAAAAGCAACTTATCAAATATTTTGTATGGATGTAAACAGATACAGCGTAAACGTATCAAAATTGTATCAGATAACCTCAATGAGATAAGTAATTTCCTTTGTCTGAACTAATAATAATAAAATAAAATATGGTACATGCAAAAAGCAAATTTGAATCTTTACCACGTATGTTTTATATTCTTAAGGCTGATTCACACCAACGTCCGGTTCCGCTCAGCGTCGATATTGTTCCGCAAGAGAGCTTATTGATATGGTATGAATATCAATTAAGGAGTATGTGCCAAGACAAAGTTGTATGGCAGTATATCCTTCTGCCCACCCTTGTGATATTTAACTACTTAGTTAGTTAAATAATTATTCTGAATTGTAAAAATACTAACATCGCAGATTCTTTTTTATCAAAAACCATTTTTTTATCACAAAATAATATTTTTATTAATTATTAAAAATATTATTTAGTGATAAAAAAATGGTATAAAGTTACGTTGTAAGTATTTTTTATCAAATAATTATTTAACTAAATAAGTAGTTAAATACTAAGGGTGGGCGGAAGGACATACTGCCACACAAATTTGTCTTGGCACTCCTGATTGATATTCACACCATATC
Source organism: Drusus annulatus (assembly GCA_022651775.1). Lineage (NCBI taxonomy): Eukaryota > Metazoa > Arthropoda > Insecta > Trichoptera > Limnephilidae > Drusus > Drusus annulatus. Next base: position 223,405 of record JAGWCC010000686.1, read on the forward strand.
AATAAGTTATCTTTCGGAACAATATCGGCAAGAAGCGGAACCGGACGTTGGAGTGAATCACTATCAAGCCTATTCTCTGTAAGTTTTTTTTTTTAATAGTGAATACCGCATAAGAGTCCCAACTGCTCCCAACCGTCTAGAGCCAGTAAGCTTATGGCATCCTCAATTGGGGTGTGTAGTGAGGCTGAAGGTAGTGGGGAGGGGAAGGAGATGTGAAAAAGGAAGGTCGGGAAGTACCTGGCTATTCAGATTTGATCACCAAACACGGCTAGTGCCCATTTCAAGCCACGTTTCGATTATAAATGGTGGTCTTTTACCAAGGCGATACTTAGAGTGTCTACCACTCTGAAGTGTAGACATATAGGATTGAACGCCACACAACTCGGTCCTGCCACACACTCCATGCTTCATCCACATTCATACATACTCATCTGATATTCTGACTGTTGACATGACCCGATTCAAGTATCTCAAGTATGACATGATCGTTCCATATCTTCTCGGGCGTGCATGAATTCTGCTTCCACCCACTTGTGCGTCATTTATTTTTTAACACTCCTTTCTTCGTCCATCCGCTCTACGTTACCGAGTAAGTGTACCTTTTTAATTTAATTAATTACGCATCTACTCTTCTCAACCGTAATGCGGTCGTACAGCTTGACACGGTTAACTTTACTGGCGGTCGAAAAAGGAGTTAACGAACGAACGAACTAATTTTTAAATCCATAGATTTTTGTAATCATAAAATATTCATTAGCAACACCACCAACTGCAAAGTTAAAAGTGCCAAACTGTACAGTGTTTTTTACCATACATTACTCTATCATTCCCTTCCATTGCATTTGATAGAATTAATAAGATAAGCGTGTGTCGTACGTGGTTCAATGAATCGCCGTGTCGAGCGCTAACGTCTGCAGTTTTTGACAATTGGATGGAACGTCCACATATTAGTAAAGCGGGTGGGTTATTTTGCAAAAAGTCACTGCATTGTTTATAGCCAATTTTCTGTAACATGTTCATTGCTAACTAAAATTCGTACATATTAATGCCATGTGAATGACGGATCAATTCAAACTGACGAACGAACAGTGACGGGTTTCCCTGTGCCCTGTGGAGTGACTTAAATGCACATGGCTGCGTCTGTTTTAGATCAGTTCAAAGTGAAGAGGTGGCACAACAGGCGTGGCGCGTTGTGCGCATACCGGTGACATGTCTGTCAACGCAGGACGCGCGGTGATTGCAATCGACGTGTTAATCACACCGTTGTGTCAAAGTTTTTCTTATAATTTACACTAAATACAAGTTGCAGCATACCTCGTTATTTACATTATTTCTAAAGGTACTCGTATGTTAGCTTTTTTAAGCTTTTATTGGCCTGTCTACAAAAAGCAATATTTATTTGATATGGGCATTCTATCCTCAAACACAACACACACAAGTGATAAACATCGTGGATACAACACCCTGTGACGCAGTTTTGGTTATATTTTTCTCAGATCACGTCCGCGAGGATGGCAGTAAGGGGAAGTAAAGGGCTGGCTGGGAAGGGGAGGAATTGTGGGTGACGCAGGGGCGCAGGGGGGATGGTACAACGGCGGCCGGGGGCGCTCGGCCGGGGGGGAGAAAAAAAAGGGTCCCCAAAAATT